>JAUKNL010000192.1:0-167974 GCA_030765065.1 Deroplatys truncata | reverse complement strand
GAGACGAAAGAACAGTCAAAATGGTGGATTAAAAGGGGAGAATCCGCTCCAACGAAGGCGAAAACAGTTCCATTTGTAGGCAAGGTCATGGCGTCAGTTTTTTGGGATGCGCGTGGGATAATTTTCATTTATTATCTTTAAAAAGGAAAAACAATCAAAAGCAAATATTATACAAACTTATTGCAGCGTATGAATGATAAATTCAAGCAAAAACAGCCGCATTTAGCAAAAAAGAAAGTTGTGATTCATCAAGACAATACACCAGTTCACACATCCATTATCGCCACGGCCAAAATCAATGAGTTAAAGTTCGAATTGCTTCCTCATGCAGCCTATTCGCCAGACTTAGCCCCCTCACATTATTTTGTGTTTCCAAACTTGAAGAAATGGCTTGTTGGTAAAGATTTGCCAACAATGAAGAGGTGGAGTGGCTATTTTGCAGAAGTCGACGGTTCTCACTATAAACAGAGCTATTGAACATCGCTGGGAAAAGCGTATCGAGCTGAAAGGAGACTATGTAGAGAAATAAATATGTTTTGTGTTTTGTTTGTTAGGTCGGGGCCTCGCACACCGACACGGAGGTCTGCGGTTATAACTGGGGAGGCACCCTAATGACTATGACGTGTGACCAGAGAAGACCCACCCACACAGCCTCTATCTAAGGGGGAGCAAAATTATAGGAAATTCGAGGTAGTAGAGAAACTACCACAGCATTCGCCTTCCAACCAGGAAAAAACCCATGGTCGAACCGATCCGCACGTTACCACGGAGCTATCTCGCTTTCTGTTCACAAATACAAACACGTGTTCGGGTTGATGGGCCTCAAAACGTGTATTTCAGCTAAACTCGATAATCTAATTTCTGGCGACGAGTATAGTACTTCCACTACCTTACTAAAACCTGTTGGCAGTTAATTAAAATACAATACTAACATATTTATTACAACTGATGCAATTCTGAAACTTTTAAGTACAATGTCGGAATCTTTTTGATACTGTTAAACGCCCGTTGTTTTTCCACTTGCGGGGTTGCATCCTTGTAATGTAAATACCAAGTTACATTTCGTTTTTGAGTTATGCTGTTCACAGACACACGACGTATATTTCCCGTGAAATCTCGGTATGCAATACTGAAGGTAAGTAAAATCTAAATTACCTATTGTCCCCAGTTATACAAAATGACGAACACTTCAAACAAAATTCAAGATACACATTTTTTGCTCGTGCCAACATTTCAAACATAATGCTATTTTAATAAAAATGGTTAGAACCACTTTTCAGAAAGGAAAGAAAAAAAAATCTCTGTGTTACATTTCACATGCCTTTTTGTACCGTGTATCCCTTATTAGTGGGTATACAAATTATTGTTACCAAAGTTTATTTTCCTATCTACTTCATTTTAATCCAAATAAACCTTTCTCAATAACTACATTACACATTTCGTTATAGATACAAAGAGAACAGCGATAGTCAAATGTTTAACAACTGGACGCTATATGCTGGCCTTCCATACTGTTTCCATGACATCGCCAAAAACAAATGAATGTTGACAGGACTTGAAAACATTGCGTGTTTTGAAAAATTCGAAAATTGTGATGCCACAAAAAAGCTGTTTCAAATAAATTGTATGTTTTAAAGAGATCTATCACTTAATGTTTACCAGTTATACAAGTTTATACAAAATTCTTTCCGAATGAAGAGGACTTCACAGGCTATTCCAAGAAAATTCAAGATATACAATTTATTTTTCATGCAATTATCTGTAAATATGCTATTTTAATCAAAATTGTTAAAAAATAAACAATTTCGAAAAATGTTCCATGTAAACGGTAGGGATTTTCTTGAAAATCTTCGTGTCGCATCTTTCAAAAGAAATACCAAGTTTGGTGTTTACACGACATTCCATTTTTGAGTTATGCTGTTCACACAGGTGAGGCTCTAAAAATGCAGGGGGCCTCAAAACATATATTTCTGGTGAAATCTAGACATCCAATTTTTGGGTGGAATGCAATACTTACGCAGTAGACAAAGTAAAAGAATTTTTTTTCTACCTAATAAAAGAATGATTGTTAAATAAGAAAGTTTGGTGTTGGTCATGAGTAAGGCTGTTGTGTTCACAGTCTCCACATCGAATACCTGCTGTACTAGCGGTGGTGTTCAAAAATGCCATGAATACCAGGGTTCGTGTGAAATTGCATTTCCGTCCGGCCACACCAAATCATTGCTTCCTTTTAAAAACAAATGAACCAATTACTCTCGTGACATGTTGGTAACACTTAGGAAGGCGGTTTTAATGTAGGCAACACAAATTCTCTACTCAACAAAAGGGTATTTGATATACCTTTCTCATAAGAAACAAAACAATGATCAGTTAACATTTCGAGATGAATTTCTGAGAAGCTTCAAATGTGCTATTGTTAGTGTAGTGTTATTTTTCTAGAGTCGTGGCGCCCTGTTTACATAAAACCAAAGTAAATAAATACGGTTTCATTTCTTCCCTACATAAACCCCTCCCCAAAATACGATATTTTAATTTAGTAATTATGCAACAAGAGTAGGTTTGTTGCATTTAGCTATCTGGTCCACCTCACTTTAGTTTCAAAACTTTGCCTTTCTACAGACATATCTTATCTTGTGTGTAACTAAATGCTGATAGGATGGCAGCAGTTTGAGCGTGTTTGCGAATAGTGCAACAAATGGCAGCACTGTTTATTCCACGCCGTATTTGTTGATTACGTGAAAGCAAGGAACATGAACTCATTTATTAGAATATTAAAATTCCAATGAACAGAATTTATTTTATTTCAAATACAGATATTTGATTGGTTATCTGGGCAATGGGTCCCAGTGTCTGCTGCTGTGAAGGTGTTAAAACCTATGGGAGGAGCTGCGCGCCCCAACATCATAATGAGTCGTTGAAATAACAGTCACTTACGTCACAATTACCCTTTAAATTGTGTACTTTTGCAACTGTTTTGTGTTTTCCAAAAAACGATCTCTATTAAAATACCACAAATATTAATCATATTTACAGGACAAATAAAGTGCCTGTGAGGTCCTTCCTCTTCATTCGGAATCACTTTCGTGTAACTGGTAAGCAATATACGAAAATGTAGATAGATCTCTTTCAAAACACACAATTTATATCAAAGAGCTTTTCTTGTGGTATATGCCATTTCCGAGGTTTTCGTTTATGCTGGTTTGTATTCTTCAATACTTGATATATTCTTTTAAAGCCCTGTCCACATTCAGTTGTTTCTCGCGTTGTCATGGAAACAGTATGGAAGACCAGCATATAGCGTCCAGTTGTTAAACATTTGACTATCGCTGTTCTCTATAACGTAATGTAGCTGTTTCTGTAAAGTTTATCTCGATTAAAATGAAGTAGAAAAGAAAGTTTCGTAAGAATAATTTGTGTAGTCGTTAGAAAGTCATGTGACTGTGGTACTTGATAGTATAGAATTGCATTTGGTTAGCACTAGTGTTAAAATGTTTCGCCGACTTGTTGTTCGAGCCCATGACCTAATTTAAACTTTCCTCCTCGCCTGTTCAAAGTCTTTCTTGCAATAAATCTCAAACTTGCTATTACATACTACTCGCCGTGTCTACCTACAGACCCATGGACGCTCTTTAACTGCAGTGGTTCTTCATTCTATATTGGGCGTGAAGTCTCTTTATCAGGCTTAAGACCACTGGGCTTTACTTCCCATCGCTCTCCGCCGGGTTTCAACTAGAGGCTAGCATGGTAACAACTACACCACATACAGACCCCATGGGTGTCAACTTGGCCATGTGGCATAGTCTCCACTTGAATTCATGATACTATAAATTTATCTCAACGAGGTGTTGCAAGTTTTAATGTTTTTAAATCTTCAACACAAAACATGTCCATGAGAAGTTGTACAAAATCTCGTGGGGGGGGGGGGTTAAGTTGCAGAGTAGTCTTAAAGAGTAAGAAGGAATTTAATGTTTCACGTAAAATGTAACAAATGTTAAAATATTGTGACCGCGCGTAGCGTGCAACAATAACTAGCGCGGAAAATTAGTCGAATATGATGTGTCGTTTACCTGTCCTGGATCATTCCTTTCGACATGTTCTAGCAGCCTCTCCTTCTGAAACATTCCACGTTGTGTGCTAGAGCTCTTGCCGTTGCTAGAAGAAGTTGAGTTGTGATTTGACAGATCTGTTGTGTTGTGTGCGCTAGTCACATGACCCATACCTTATGTATCCACGTTAACTTCTCAATTGCTTCCTTACATACATCACTGTAGCGGTTTCTCTACTCACTCTTCTTTAAAGTACTGTTACACATTTTCTTGTAGATATAAGAAGAATGGAGTGTTAGTCACATTTTTAAACATCGTGTGATGGTTCTGAAATTCACGCTCTTTGCATCACCATGAGAAAAACCCTGATGTGATACATTCATATGACTTTCTCTACCCTCCATCGTTTATTGCTGGGTAAACAAACTATTCTTACAAAAATTTATTTTTCTTTCTACTTCATTTTAATCCAAATAAACGTTTACAGAAACAGCTACATTACACATTTCGTTATAGAGAACAGCGATAGTCAAATGTTTAACAACTGGACGCTATATGCTGGCCTTCCATACTGTTTCCATGACATCGCGAGAAACAATGCTTAAAGAGAATGGCCAAGTGTTGAACAATTCGACCCATTAATAACGAATATCCTGAAAATGACTTATGCCACAAAAAAGTATTCGAAATAAATTGTGTGTTTTAAAGAGATTTGTTGTGTAGTACGTTTTCATCAATCGCTTCTTAACGTTCACCAAATTGCTTCCGAATGAAGAAAATTCAAGATACACGTAAACACAGTGCACGCGAACTAAAAGCCTTACATCATCGTGACCAACTTTGGTTTCAACTCCAATCACATGACAATTATCCGTTCTATTTGCACATATTTAATAATTTGATTTGATCTGACTAGGTTTTACTTTTCATTATGTCTTTTTACGTGGCGCTCGGTTGTCTGTTCAGAGTACAAATCGTAGTGCTTCAATTAATCTCAGTAGGTAGTAGACTTAAGCTAGATCTTATATTGGCAGCTTTCTAGGATCTGAAACGTTATGCTTTTATCTACTAGATAAAGATTGAATAGCGAAAATTATGATTTCCGAAGAAACTGAACTGGAAGAATTTAGAAGCAGCAAAAAGAATAACACTAGTATAAAGAAATGCAGAGCGCGTGGTGTAAGGTGAAAACAAGTGCTAGCGAATCAAGAAAGCAACACCTCGGCTGCACGAGAGTTAATCTCTTAGTTTCAACAATCAAATATAACTTCATTGATATTTTACAACTTCGAACGCTATCTAAAACTAGCATAAACGTGCTTTACTTTGCTCGTAGGATCGCGAAATAAAACCGTACTTTTAACACTTGTATTATAATCTACTATTAATATACGGCATTTTAACCAAAACCGTTAGAGCCATTTTTTTTACAAAATAAAAAATGTCTAAAGATATTCCAGGTAAAGGGTACTTTGAAGTGAGGACATTTTCTTGAAAATCTACGTGTCGCATCTTTGGAAGGTACTGAAGTTTGGTATTTATCCAACTTTTCAGTTTTGAGTTGTGTTGTTCAGAACACACACACGGGTGTTTTCTCTTTTTATTCGGGGCCTCAAAACATCTAGTTGCGGTATTGAACTTGTGGGTGCAATATAAGACAAGCAGGGACTGTGAACTGCAGTTTACTTCTCTACCTACTGTATTCCATTCGATACCTACAATTTCACCGCACACACATGTTTTGAAGCCCCCTGAATAAAAAAAGACATTTTTAGAAAAAGGTGCGTGTGTGTCTGTGAACAGTATAACTGAAAAATCTGTGTTACACTCACATGACTTTCTCTACTCTTGTACTCAAACTATTTTTACAAACGCTTATTCTCCATATGCTCAATGTTAATCGAGATAAACATTTGCAGAGTCAATCTTATTGCTAATTTTCTTGTAGGTGCAACGGGAATATGGTAGGTTTTAAGCGATAGTCAAATACTTTAACGCTGGTTGCTATGTCGAGTATTCCATTCTCTTTGCATGTCCAGGACAAAAAAAAAAAAAATGAATAACGAATGAATAATGAATTGGAAAATTTAAAGGAATAACACAGGCAATATCCGAAAATGGATCACTCAACAAAAAAATATATGATATAAATTGTGTATTTTAACGCGATCTACATTTTTTTGTGTAGTAAAATTTTGTCTATCTTTTATGGTTTACCAGTTATGCAAAAATCGTTCACAATGTAGAATACTTTTGGAGATATATCCCAGAAAATTCGAGATATACGTTTCATTTGTCGTAAAAATATCTTAAACATATGATATTTTAATCAAAATCGTTAGGGCCTTTTTTGAGAAACTAAAATGTTCGAAAAATGTTCCATGTAAAGGGTAATATGGGGGGATTTTCTTGAAAACCTTCGTGTCGCATCTCTGGAAGATACTGAACCTAAATACCAAGTTTGGTGTTTATCTGACTGTTCATTTCTGAGTTATGTTGTTCACAGACACACACACACACGGACATGTTTCCAAAAATGCTTTTTTTTGGATTCAGGGGATCTCAAAATATGTATTTCCAGTGAAATCTCGGTATCGAATTTTTGGGTGGAATACAATACTTCCCCTGCTTACTATACGTAGTAGAGAAAGTAAAGAGAGAAAACTCGGATAAAATATCATATTTCAGCATCATTTTCAAGGAAATCTCACACTTCAAAGTACCCTTTGCGTGGAACAATGTTCGACGTTCTTTTATTTTCTAAAAATGGCTCTAACAGTTTGATTAAACATCATATATTAAAGATATTTACATGAGAAATGTAACCTATATGTTCAACTTTCTGGGAATAGCGTATTAATTCGGAACGAATGCTGTATAGCCGACAAACGTTAAGCGATAGAGGAAAAGGCACTACACAAAGATGTAGATCTCTTTACAACACCCAATCTATTGCAAATAACGTTTTTGTGGCATCAGCCGTTTCCGAGATATCCGTTATTAATGGCTCAATACTTAGCGATTCTCCTAAAGTCCTTGTCGATATTCAGTTGTTTCTTGTGATGTCATAGGCCAGAATGTTTCAGGACTTGTGCGACAGACTCTGAGGAACCACAGATCTCGCAGAGAGGAACATTTTTTGTCAAGCAACCACCGTGCTCCGTTACGGAGTTGTTCACTCCTGTTTGAAGCGTATCCGGTACGATAGGTTCACAGCCAGTTCTGTTTGTTTACAACCGCTGAATCAAGTGACATCGCCTCTTACGTCTCGTTAGGTTTCTACATCTGAGACACACAGCCCAATTTAACTGAAACGAAAGGTCCCAGCAGACGATCACCAACAATTCCAGCTCAGATGTTTAATACTTTTATCGGTCATGTCTAGGGCCTGGATTTTTAGCTGGAATAAAACTTCAATTTAGGTTTCTATATAATTAAAGTAGTTTTATTTTCTATGTTTTGCTTCGTGGATCAATACAGATATCAATAATTTTGTTTTTTCTGGTACTTAGTTCTAATATTAATTTTTTTAGCAAACAGTAGATAGTTACATACATTCTCAAATTTGTCTGGCGTGAACGATTTCCTATTATCTATCACGTAACACATTCTTGTATGAAGAAAAGGTTCTTTCAACATAACATGACGTCATTGGAGCGTAGAACATAGGGCCAGTGCAGCAGGTTCTAGGGGTAGTTCCCCTGTAATACTGAATTCATTTCCATATCTTCAAAACCAGAGTTTCGTTGAAGAATCTGTCTGCAACTTCGTAAGAACTTGCAACTCCGTCTGGTCCAGGCATTTCTTTACTGGAAACATTGGCCAATGATATCTAGAGCATCTTTCAGTGGCAAAGTTGTACTTTCCAACCGGAGAATAGCTTTTGATATAAAACAAAAATGTGTCGTAATGTACGCAAGGGAAGTGGCAAGTGTGATTTCTTGGCCTTGGCTTGGCAGGAAGCTTCTGTTTCATCCAATTCATTGACGACATTCTTAATGTCTTTTAAGTGCTCGGCAGGAGACAGCCAAGTATCGGCTCAGGTGGAACAGGGGTTGCCAGTAGCTTTCTCTTTTGAACAATTGTATACGTGTTGGGGCTTTTAAGAAAACCTTCTTGACCAAAGATATCAGGCTGCTCACATCCTCGAAGTGGCTTCTAATCTCCTCCACAAGGCCATGGGCCAAGCACGTAACATGGTCGGGTGAGAGGACTGTAGTAACCCAGCATGTAGACAGCACCTTTCTTATGACATATATAGTTAACCCTCTTACATTCCAATACTTTGTTCTGCAGTTCAGCTTTAACTATCCTGGATCTGTTTGCTTCTTTCTTTTTTTTTTTTAGCGATCATTGCTATTCCTTTTCCTGGATCAAATTGTCTATGGCTAAGCATTACTCATAGCTGTATCGTAACCTTCCAAAATTTGTTCATGGATAACCTCTTAAAGAATTCATATGACATTTCGCCACCTGATAACATTTGAAACCAATCTAAAGTTTTCTGAACCACACATCTTTTAACAACTATCATTTTCAATGCTTCCGGTATCTTTTTAATTTGAAAATACTCTGATAAGTCTGCAATAAACTGTACTGGACTGGAGTTTTCATTCAATTTTGGAAGTGGAAAATCACTTAAGATATGATTGTAATTTTGCAAATTCCCTACTCCCATATTTAAATTCTCTAGTGTTACTTGTGCACTCTGAGTTTCAGCATGAGCTATAGATGAAGCTGCCGCATCACTCACATTATTAGTCATACCTGAGGAACTACCTCTATCATTATTCTGTACATCTGATACATTCACATCACATATATACAGTACCTTGCAGATTTTCTATTGTCTGTTCCATTTTTTTATTATTCTCATTTTGAACAGCTTGGTGCTTGTTAATTTCAGAAGTTAGTTTTTGATTCAAATCTATAGACAAAACTTAAACTTCTTCAGACAATTTATTTCTTTGTGTTTCTGACTCCTTCTGTATTTCAGATATCTCCCCTCTGAAATTAACTTGCACCTGAATTAAATCTGCATTTGTAGCCTCCATCATCTCTCTTACCTTACTTGAAATGCTACTCATTCGGCTACCTAACTCTGTACATTTTACATCAACATGTTCAATTTTATTATTAACCTCACTTTTTTGGTTAGATATTTCCCTGCTCATGTCTGACATTTTCTTTGAAACTTCCCCTATCTCATTTGCTATCATTTCCTGATTTTCATTTCTCATTCTTATCATACTACTATCTAGCTCCATAAATTTCTTTTCAATTTCTTCCTTGTTTTGATGTAATTTATGCTGTAATTTCTCATTACTCTTACCAATTTCTTCCCTTGATTGATCTGTAATACTCTTACTAATATCTTCCCTCAATTCCCTATTATTCTTTTGCATATCTTCCCTTAATTTCTCATTACTCTTAACAATATCTTTCAGCATTTCCATCATCATACTAGCATCAAAATTAACATTTCCTGCTGTTCTATTCTGACTTTCTTCACTAACATTTTCTCCCTCAAATCCTACATTGTTTGAGCTATTTTCTGTAACCTGTATTGAATTACAGCTAACTGTTACATTATCTCCCTCCATAATTGTTTTTTCAGTATTATTAGTAGACATTGTCTTCTTAATCCTGCCACTCCTCAAGTACATTGAAATTTTTACAATTTTGTTTTTTTTAGGGGAAAAAATTACTATACTCTGACATTTGTGATGCTGTCTGTTGATGTTGCTTTGATGTCCAGCTTCCTGCCCCTCTCTCCTAGATGTATATGTCGCTTCTGCGTCGTATTATGATGAATCTACGTCGTCTCACTGTTTTTGTGTCCTGTAGTTGAATTTCCCCTGTTGCCTTTTAATCTCGGAATTACGATGTCCACTCATCCGCGTCGTCTGTCGTTCCTGTAGTTGTTTCTGGAATCTGCGTCTTGTAGTTCAGTTCACTGCTCCATTCGCTCCACGTCCTGGTTCCTTCGCCCCTTCCTAGTTATTCTGCTTCTTCCTGGTTAATTCGCCCCTTCCTGGTTATTTCGCCCCACGTTCTGGGTGCCAATTTGAAGTAACATTATGGTTTGTTAGCCCCACGTTTGTGTAGCCAATTTGCGGCGGTATAAATGTTTGTGTTCGAAAGAATGCTACTGCTTATCTGCCGCACGTATGTAAGACAATTTGTCGCGGTCACTTCGTGTTATCTTTTGCTGAGCGTCTGTTATTGTATTTAATTTTGGGTTCACTGTCCTCCGTCTAGCTATGATTTCTCGGTCAAGCACTTATCTTGTACAGGTGTGTAAACGGAAAGGAGTTTTTATCCAAAGATAACATTGATAAAAGAATTTGTTTTTACACTTTTATTGTCGTAATACATTATTCATTTTCATCTATTAATCATGACACTTGCCAAACTGAAACTGTTATAATAACTACTTTACTGCACATTATTAATTCGCGTACTTCAACCTTTTATGTAATTAACTTTACGACAAGAGAGATTTCTCACCAATTTGCTACGCGTAACCTTGATGAACTTCGTGCGATGTATACTCCATGAATGCCTCCGTTGAACTCATCGATGTCTTATACGCGAATGCTTCTGTTGAACTACGTGAAACTTGATTCTGACACTCAATTTATACTTCCTCGCCCCAATATGCCTAAAGATTATAACCGAGCTGCTATTGGTTAACAAAACGCGCCAACATTAGCGTCTATATTTATATCCAATGAAAATTGCGAAAACATATGCTCTGGGGAAAATGTTCCAACAAATTCTAAGAAAAACACTCCACACTGACGTCATTTGCTCGTCTGTAATAATGATAAACAGCTCACCCCCTCGCTCTATATTGCACGCTATTATTGCCAATTTCAGTAAGGCCGTATAAACACACTTCTCGACAATGCTTACAATCAACAAACATCTCAAATCAATGTCACACAACAATGCATATTCACACTACAATCACTCTGACATTTACATTTTTGTGATACAAATTACTGCGTCAATATGTACCATCTGTCTGACACTGACCAACACTACACACTACTAGGTCTACATGTAACATGACAGAGGAAGTATCTGTACCATGTGTCTGACACTGACCAACACTACACACTACTAGGTCTACATGAAACATGACAGAGGAAGCATCAGTACCATGTGTCTGACACCGACCAACACTACACACTACTAGGTCTACATGAAACATGACAGAGGAAGTATCAGTACCATCTGTCTGACACTGACCAACACTACACACTACTAGGTCTACAGGTGACATGACACAGGAAGTATCTGTACCATGTGTCTGACACTGACCAACACTACACACTACTAGGTCTACATGAAACATGACAGAGGAAGTATCTGTACCATGTGTCTGACACTGACCAATACTACACACTACTAGGTCTACATGAAACATGACAGAGGAAGTATCTGTACCATGTGTCTGACACTGACCAACACTACTCACTACTAGGTCTACATGAAACATGACAGAGGAAGTATCTGTACCATGTGTCTGACACTGACCAATACTACTCACTACTAGGTCTACATGAAACATGACAGAGGAAGTATCTGTACCATGTGTCTGACACCGACCAACACTACTCACTACTAGGTCTACAGGTAACATGACAGAGGAAGTATCTGTACCATGTGTCTGACACTGACCAACACTACTCACTACTAGGTCTACATGAAACATGACAGAGGAAGCATCAGTACCATGTGTCTGACACTGACCAACACTACTCACTACTAGGTCTACATGAAACATGACAGAGGAAGTATCAGTACCATGTGTCTGACACTGACCAACACTACACGCTACTAGGTCTACATGAAACATGACAGAGGAAGTATCTGTACCATGTGTCTGACACTGACCAATACTACACACTACTAGGTCTACATGAAACATGACAGAGGAAGCATCAGTACCATCTGTCTGACACTGACCAATACTACACGCTACTAGGTCTACATGAAACATGACAGAGGAAGTATCTGTACCATCTGTCTGACACTGACCAATACTACACACTACTAGGTCTACATGAAACATGACAGAGGAAGCATCAGTACCATCTGTCTGACACTGACCAATACTACACGCTACTAGGTCTACATGAAACATGACAGAGGAAGTATCAGTACCATCTGTCTGACACTGACCAACACTACAAACTACTAGGTCTACATGAAACATGACAGAGGAAGTATCAGTACCATGTGTCTGACACTGACCAACACTACACGCTACTAGGTCTACATGAAACATGACAGAGGAAGTATCTGTACCATCTGTCTGACACCGACCAATACTACACGCTACTAGGTCTACATGAAACATGACAGAGGAAGTATCAGTACCATCTGTCTGACACTGACCAATACTACACACTACTAGGTCTACATGAAACATGACAGAGGAAGTATCAGTACCATGTTTCTAACACCGACCAACACTACACGCTACTAGATCTACATGAAACATGACAGAGGAAGTATCAGTACCATCTGTCTGACACTGACCAATACTACACACTACTAGGTCTACATGAAACATGACAGAGGAAGTATCTGTACCATGTTTCTAACACCGACCAACACTACACGCTACTAGGTCTACATGAAACATGACAGAGGAAGTATCAGTACCATGTGTCTGACACTGACCAACACTACACGCTACTAGGTCTACATGAAACATGACAGAGGAAGTATCAGTACCATGTGTCTGACACTGACCAACACTACACGCTACTAGGTCTACATGAAACATGACAGAGGAAGCATCAGTACCATGTGTCTGACACTGACCAACACTACACACTACTAGGTCCACATGAAACATGACAGAGGAAGTATCAGTACCATGTGTCTGACACTGACCAATACTACACGCTACTAGGTCTACATGAAACATGACAGAGGAAGTATCAGTACCATGTGTCTGACACTGACCAATACTACACGCTACTAGGTCTACATGAAACATGACAGAGGAAGTATCAGTACCATCTGTCTGACACTGACCAATACTACACGCTACTAGGTCTACATGAAACATGACAGAGGAAGTATCAGTACCATGTGTCTGACACTGACCAATACTACACGCTACTAGGTCTACATGAAACATGACAGAGGAAGTATCAGTACCATGTGTCTGACACTGACCAATACTACACGCTACTAGGTCTACATGAAACATGACAGAGGAAGTATCAGTACCATCTGTCTGACACTGACCAATACTACACGCTACTAGGTCTACATGAAACATGACAGAGGAAGTATCAGTACCATGTGTCTGACACTGACCAATACTACACGCTACTAGGTCTACATGAAACATGACAAAGGAAGTATCAGTACCATCTGTCTGACACTGACCAACACTACACACTACTAGGTCTACATGAAACATGACAGAGGAAGTATCTGTACCATCTGTCTGACACTGGCCAATACTACACACTACTAGGTCTACATGAAACATGACAGAGGAAGTATCAGTACCATGTGTCTGACACTGACCAATACTACACGCTACTAGGTCTACATGAAACATGACAGAGGAAGTATCAGTACCATCTGTCTGACACTGACCAACACTACACGCTACTAGGTCTACATGAAACATGACAGAGGAAGTATCAGTACCATGTGTCTGACACTGACCAATACTACACGCTACTAGGTCTACATGAAACTTGACAGAGGAAGTATCTGTACCATGTGTCTGACACTGACCAATACTACACACTACTAGGTCTACAGGTAACATGACAGAGGAAGTATCAGTACCATCTGTCTGACACTGACCAACACTACACGCTACTAGGTCTACATGAAACATGACAGAGGAAGTATCTGTACCATGTGTCTAACACCGACCAACACTACTCACTACTAGGTCTACAGGTAACATGACAGAGGAAGCATCAGTACCATCTGTCTGACACTGACCAATACTACACACTACTAGGTCTACATGAAACATGACAGAGGAAGTATCAGTACCATGTGTCTGACACCGACAAACACTATACACTACTAGGTCTACATGTAACATGACAGGGGAAGTATCAGTACCATCTGTCTGACACTGACCAACACTACACGCTACTAGGTCTACATGTAACATGACAGAGGAAGTATCTGTACCATCTGTCTGACACCGACCAACACTACACGCTACTAGGTCTACATGAAACATGACAGAGGAAGCATCAGTACCATCTGTCTGACACTGACCAACACTACACGCTACTAGGTCTACATGAAACATGACAGAGGAAGTATCAGTACCATCTGTCTGACACCGACCAATACTACACGCTACTAGGTCTACATGAAACATGACAGAGGAAGTATCTGTACCATCTGTCTGACACCGACCAATACTACACGCTACTAGGTCTACATGAAACATGACAGAGGAAGTATCTGTACCATCTGTCTGACACCGACCAAGACTACACGCTACTAGGTCTACATGAAACATGACAGAGGAAGCATCAGTACCATCTGTCTGACACTGACCAACACTACACGCTACTAGGTCTACATGAAACATGACAGAGGAAGTATCAGTACCATCTGTCTGACACTGAACAACACTACACGCTACTAGGTCTGACACTGACCAACACTACACACTACTAGGTCTACATGTAACATGACAGAGGAAGTATCAGTACCATCTGTCTGACACTGACCAACACTACACGCTACTAGGTCTACATGAAACATGACAGAGGAAGTATCAGTACCATCTGTCTGACACTGACCAACACTACACGCTACTAGGTCTACATGAAACATGACAGAGGAAGTATCAGTACCATCTGTCTGACACTGACCAATACTACACACTACTAGGTCTACATGTAACATGACAGAGGAAGTATCAGTACCATCTGTCTGACACTGACCAACACTACACACTACTAGGTCTACATGAAACATGACAGAGGAAGTATCAGTACCATCTGTCTGACACTGACCAATACTACACGCTACTAGGTCTACATGAAACATGACAGAGGAAGTATCAGTACCATGTGTCTGACACTGACCAACACTACACGCTACTAGGTCTACATGAAACATGACAGAGGAAGTATCAGTAGCATGTGTCTGACACTGACCAATACTACACGCTACTAGGTCTACATGAAACATGACAGAGGAAGTATCAGTACCATCTGTCTGACACTGACCAACACTACACGCTACTAGGTCTACATGAAACATGACAGAGGAAGCATCAGTACCATGTGTCTGACACTGACCAATACTACACACTACTAGGTCTACATGAAACATGACAGAGGAAGCATCAGTACCATCTGTCTGACACTGACCAATACTACACGCTACTAGGTCTACATGAAACATGACAGAGGAAGCATCAGTACCATGTGTCTGACACTGACCAACACTACACACTACTAGGTCTACATGAAACATGACAGAGGAAGCATCAGTACCATGTGTCTGACACTGACCAACACTACACACTACTAGGTCTACATGAAACATGACAGAGGAAGCATCAGTACCATGTGTCTGACACTGACCAATACTACACACTACTAGGTCTACATGAAACATGACAGAGGAAGCATCAGTACCATGTGTCTGACACTGACCAACACTACACGCTACTAGGTCTACATGAAACATGACAGAGGAAGCATCAGTACCATCTGTCTGACACTGACCAATACTACACACTACTAGGTCTACATGAAACATGACAGAGGAAGCATCAGTACCATGTGTCTGACACTGACCAACACTACACACTACTAGGTCTACATGAAACATGACAGAGGAAGCATCAGTACCATGTGTCTGACACTGACCAATACTACACACTACTAGGTCTACATGAAACATGACAGAGGAAGCATCAGTACCATGTGTCTGACACTGACCAACACTACACGCTACTAGGTCTACATGAAACATGACAGAGGAAGTATCAGTACCATCTGTCTGACACTGACCAACACTACACGCTACTAGGTCTACATGAAACATGACAGAGGAAGCATCAGTACCATGTGTCTGACACTGACCAACACTACACACTACTAGGTCTACATGAAACATGACAGAGGAAGCATCAGTACCATGTGTCTGACACCGATCAAGACTACACACTACTAGGTCTACAGGTAACATGACAGAGGAAGTATCAGTACCATGTGTCTGACACTGACCAATACTACACACTACTAGGTCTACATGAAACATGACAGAGGAAGTATCAGTACCATGTGTCTGACACTGATCAACACTACACACTACTAGGTCTACATGAAACATGACAGAGGAAGCATCAGTACCATCTGTCTGACACTGACCAATACTACACGCTACTAGGTCTACATGAAACATGACAGAGGAAGCATCAGTACCATCTGTCTGACACTGACCAATACTACACGCTACTAGGTCTACATGAAACATGACAGAGGAAGTATCAGTACCATCTGTCTGACACTGACCAATACTACACGCTACTAGGTCTACATGAAACATGACAGAGGAAGTATCTGTACCCTGTGTCTGACACTGACCAATACTACACACTACTAGGTCTACATGAAACATGACAGAGGAAGTATCTGTACCATGTGTCTGACACTGACCAATACTACACACTACTAGGTCTACATGAAACATGACAGAGGAAGCATCAGTACCATCTGTCTGACACTGACCAATACTACACGCTACTAGGTCTACAGGTAACATGACAGAGGAAGTATCAGTACCATCTGTCTGACACTGACCAACACTACACGCTACTAGGTCTACATGAAACATGACAGAGGAAGTATCTGTACCATGTGTCTGACACTGACCAACACTACACACTACTAGGTCTACATGAAACATGACAGAGGAAGTATCAGTACCATGTGTCTGACACTGACCTATACTACACGCTACTAGGTCTACATGAAACATGACAGAGGAAGTATCAGTACCATGTGTCTGACACTGACCAATACTACACGCTACTAGGTCTACATGAAACATGACAGAGGAAGTATCAGTACCATCTGTCTGACACTGACCAATACTACACGCTACTAGGTCTACATGAAACATGACAGAGGAAGTATCAGTACCATGTGTCTGACACTGACCAATACTACACGCTACTAGGTCTACATGAAACATGACAGAGGAAGTATCAGTACCATGTGTCTGACACTGACCAATACTACACGCTACTAGGTCTACATGAAACATGACAGAGGAAGTATCAGTACCATCTGTCTGACACTGACCAATACTACACGCTACTAGGTCTACATGAAACATGACAGAGGAAGTATCAGTACCATGTGTCTGACACTGACCAATACTACACGCTACTAGGTCTACATGAAACATGACAGAGGAAGTATCAGTACCATCTGTCTGACACTGACCAACACTACACACTACTAGGTCTACATGAAACATGACAGAGGAAGTATCTGTACCATCTGTCTGACACTGGCCAATACTACACACTACTAGGTCTACATGAAACATGACAGAGGAAGTATCAGTACCATGTGTCTGACACTGACCAATACTACACGCTACTAGGTCTACATGAAACATGACAGAGGAAGCATCAGTACCATCTGTCTGACACTGACCAACACTACACGCTACTAGGTCTACATGAAACATGACAGAGGAAGTATCAGTACCATGTGTCTGACACTGACCAATACTACACGCTACTAGGTCTACATGAAACTTGACAGAGGAAGTATCTGTACCATGTGTCTGACACTGACCAATACTACACGCTACTAGGTCTACATGAAACATGACAGAGGAAGTATCAGTACCATCTGTCTGACACTGACCAACACTACACACTACTAGGTCTACATGAAACATGACAGAGGAAGTATCTGTACCATGTGTCTGACACTGACCAATACTACACGCTACTAGGTCTACATGAAACATGACAGAGGAAGCATCAGTACCATGTGTCTGACACTGACCAACACTACACGCTACTAGGTCTACATGAAACATGACAGAGGAAGCATCAGTACCATGTGTCTGACACTGACCAACACTACACGCTACTAGGTCTACATGAAACATGACAGAGGAAGTATCTGTACCATGTGTCTGACACTGACCAATACTACACACTACTAGGTCTACATGAAACATGACAGAGGAAGTATCAGTACCATCTGTCTGACACTGACCAACACTACACGCTACTAGGTCTACATGAAACATGACAGAGGAAGTATCAGTACCATGTGTCTGACACTGACCAACACTACACGCTACTAGGTCTACATGAAACATGACAGAGGAAGCATCAGTACCATGTGTCTGACACTGACCAACACTACACACTACTAGGTCTACATGAAACATGACAGAGGAAGCATCAGTACCATGTGTCTGACACTGACCAATACTACACACTACTAGGTCTACATGAAACATGACAGAGGAAGCATCAGTACCATGTGTCTGACACTGACCAACACTACACGCTACTAGGTCTACATGAAACATGACAGAGGAAGCATCAGTACCATCTGTCTGACACTGACCAACACTACACGCTACTAGGTCTACATGAAACATGACAGAGGAAGCATCAGTACCATGTGTCTGACACTGACCAATACTACACACTACTAGGTCTACATGAAACATGACAGAGGAAGCATCAGTACCATGTGTCTGACACTGACCAACACTACACGCTACTAGGTCTACATGAAACATGACAGAGGAAGTATCAGTACCATCTGTCTGACACTGACCAACACTACACGCTACTAGGTCTACATGAAACATGACAGAGGAAGCATCAGTACCATGTGTCTGACACTGACCAACACTACACACTACTAGGTCTACATGAAACATGACAGAGGAAGCATCAGTACCATGTGTCTGACACCGATCAAGACTACACACTACTAGGTCTACAGGTAACATGACAGAGGAAGTATCAGTACCATGTGTCTGACACTGACCAATACTACACACTACTAGGTCTACATGAAACATGACAGAGGAAGTATCAGTACCATGTGTCTGACACTGATCAACACTACACACTACTAGGTCTACATGAAACATGACAGAGGAAGCATCAGTACCATCTGTCTGACACTGACCAATACTACACGCTACTAGGTCTACATGAAACATGACAGAGGAAGCATCAGTACCATCTGTCTGACACTGACCAATACTACACGCTACTAGGTCTACATGAAACATGACAGAGGAAGTATCAGTACCATCTGTCTGACACTGACCAATACTACACGCTACTAGGTCTACATGAAACATGACAGAGGAAGTATCTGTACCATGTGTCTGACACTGACCAATACTACACACTACCAGGTCTACATGAAACATGACAGAGGAAGTATCTGTACCATGTGTCTGACACTGACCAATACTACACACTACTAGGTCTACATGAAACATGACAGAGGAAGCATCAGTACCATCTGTCTGACACTGACCAATACTACACGCTACTAGGTCTACAGGTAACATGACAGAGGAAGTATCAGTACCATCTGTCTGACACTGACCAACACTACACGCTACTAGGTCTACATGAAACATGACAGAGGAAGTATCTGTACCATGTGTCTGACACTGACCAACACTACACACTACTAGGTCTACATGAAACATGACAGAGGAAGTATCAGTACCATGTGTCTGACACTGACCTATACTACACGCTACTAGGTCTACATGAAACATGACAGA
Source organism: Deroplatys truncata (assembly GCA_030765065.1). Classification (NCBI taxonomy): domain Eukaryota; kingdom Metazoa; phylum Arthropoda; class Insecta; order Mantodea; family Mantidae; genus Deroplatys; species Deroplatys truncata. The sequence continues at coordinate 148,103 of JAUKNL010000192.1, read as the reverse complement.
GGAAGTATCAGTACCATGTGTCTGACACTGACCAATACTACACGCTACTAGGTCTACATGAAACATGACAGAGGAAGTATCAGTACCATCTGTCTGACACTGACCAATACTACACGCTACTAGGTCTACATGAAACATGACAGAGGAAGTATCAGTACCATGTGTCTGACACTGACCAATACTACACGCTACTAGGTCTACATGAAACATGACAGAGGAAGTATCAGTACCATGTGTCTGACACTGACCAATACTACACGCTACTAGGTCTACATGAAACATGACAGAGGAAGTATCAGTACCATCTGTCTGACACTGACCAATACTACACGCTACTAGGTCTACATGAAACATGACAGAGGAAGTATCAGTACCATGTGTCTGACACTGACCAATACTACACGCTACTAGGTCTACATGAAACATGACAGAGGAAGTATCAGTACCATCTGTCTGACACTGACCAACACTACACACTACTAGGTCTACATGAAACATGACAGAGGAAGTATCTGTACCATCTGTCTGACACTGGCCAATACTACACACTACTAGGTCTACATGAAACATGACAGAGGAAGTATCAGTACCATGTGTCTGACACTGACCAATACTACACGCTACTAGGTCTACATGAAACATGACAGAGGAAGCATCAGTACCATCTGTCTGACACTGACCAACACTACACGCTACTAGGTCTACATGAAACATGACAGAGGAAGTATCAGTACCATGTGTCTGACACTGACCAATACTACACGCTACTAGGTCTACATGAAACTTGACAGAGGAAGTATCTGTACCATGTGTCTGACACTGACCAATACTACACGCTACTAGGTCTACATGAAACATGACAGAGGATGTATCAGTACCATCTGTCTGACACTGACCAACACTACACACTACTAGGTCTACATGAAACATGACAGAGGAAGTATCTGTACCATGTGTCTGACACTGACCAATACTACACGCTACTAGGTCTACATGAAACATGACAGAGGAAGCATCAGTACCATGTGTCTGACACTGACCAACACTACACGCTACTAGGTCTACATGAAACATGACAGAGGAAGCATCAGTACCATGTGTCTGACACTGACCAACACTACACGCTACTAGGTCTACATGAAACATGACAGAGGAAGTATCTGTACCATGTGTCTGACACTGACCAATACTACACACTACTAGGTCTACATGAAACATGACAGAGGAAGTATCAGTACCATCTGTCTGACACTGACCAACACTACACGCTACTAGGTCTACATGAAACATGACAGAGGAAGTATCAGTACCATGTGTCTGACACTGACCAACACTACACGCTACTAGGTCTACATGAAACATGACAGAGGAAGCATCAGTACCATGTGTCTGACACTGACCAACACTACACACTACTAGGTCTACATGAAACATGACAGAGGAAGCATCAGTACCATGTGTCTGACACTGACCAATACTACACACTACTAGGTCTACATGAAACATGACAGAGGAAGCATCAGTACCATGTGTCTGACACTGACCAACACTACACGCTACTAGGTCTACATGAAACATGACAGAGGAAGCATCAGTACCATCTGTCTGACACTGACCAACACTACACGCTACTAGGTCTACATGAAACATGACAGAGGAAGTATCTGTACCATGTGTCTGACACTGACCAATACTACACGCTACTAGGTCTACATGAAACATGACAGAGGAAGCATCAGTACCATGTGTCTGACACTGACCAACACTACACGCTACTAGGTCTACATGAAACATGACAGAGGAAGCATCAGTACCATGTGTCTGACACTGACCAACACTACACGCTACTAGGTCTACATGAAACATGACAGAGGAAGTATCTGTACCATGTGTCTGACACTGACCAATACTACACACTACTAGGTCTACATGAAACATGACAGAGGAAGCATCAGTACCATCTGTCTGACACTGACCAATACTACACGCTACTAGGTCTACAGGTAACATGACAGAGGAAGTATCAGTACCATCTGTCTGACACTAACCAACACTACACGCTACTAGGTCTACATGAAACATGACAGAGGAAGTATCTGTACCATCTGTCTGACACTGACCAATACTACACACTACTAGGTCTACAGGTAACATGACAGAGGAAGTATCAGTACCATCTGTCTGACACAGACCAATACTACACACTACTAGGTCTACAGGTAACATGACAGAGGAAGCATCAGTACCATCTGTCTGACACTGACCAATACTACACGCTACTAGGTCTACAGGTAACATGACAGAGGAAGTATCAGTACCATCTGTCTGACACTGACCAACACTACACACTACTAGGTCTACAGGTGACATGACAGAGGAAGCATCAGTACCATCTGTCTGACACTGACCAACACTACACACTACTAGGTCTACATGAAACATGACAGAGGAAGCATCAGTACCATCTGTCTGACACTGACCAACACTACACACTACTAGGTCTACATGAAACATGACAGAGGAAGTATCTGTACCATGTGTCTGACACTGACCAACACTACGCACTACTAAGTCTACAGGTAACATGACAGAGGAAGCATCAGTACCATCTGTCTGACACTGACCAACACTACACGCTACTAGGTCTACAGGTAACATGACAGAGGAAGTATCAGTACCATCTGTCTGACACTGACCAACACTACACGCTACTAGGTCTACAGGTAACATGACAGAGGAAGTATCAGTACCATGTGTCTGACACTGACCAATACTACACACTACTAGGTCTACATGAAACATGACAGAGGAAGTATCAGTACCATCTGTCTGACACTGACCAATACTACACACTACTAGGTCTACAGGTAACATGACAGAGGAAGCATCAGTACCATCTGTCTGACACTGACCAATACTACACTCTACTAGGTCTACAGGTAACATGACAGAGGAAGTATCAGTACCATCTGTCTGACACTGACCAACACTACACACTACTAGGTCTACATATAACATGACAGAGGAAGTATCAGTACCATCTGTCTGACACTGACCAACACTACACGCTACTAGGTCTACATGAAACATGACAGAGGAAGTATCTGTACCATGTGTCTGTCACTGACCAATACTACACACTACTAGGTCTACATGAAACATGACAGAGGAAGTATCTGTACCATGTGTCTGACACTGACCAATACTACACACTACTAGGTCTACATGAAACATGACAGAGGAAGTATCAGTACCATCTGTCTGACACTGACCAACACTACACGCTACTAGGTCTACATGAAACATGACAGAGGAAGTATCTGTACCATCTGTCTGACACTGGCCAATACTACACACTACTAGGTCTACATGAAACATGACAGAGGAAGTATCAGTACCATCTGTCTGACACTGACCAACACTACACGCTACTAGGTCTACATGAAACATGACAGAGGAAGTATCAGTACCATCTGTCTGACACTGACCAACACTACACGCTACTAGGTCTACATGAAACATGACAGAGGAGGTATCAGTACCATCTGTCTGACACTGACCAACACTACACACTACTAGGTCTACATGAAACATGACAGAGGAAGTATCAGTACCATGTGTGTAACACCGACCAACACTACACACTACTAGGTCTACATGTAACATGACAGGGGAAGTATCAGTACCATGTGTCTGACACCGACCAACACTACACACTACTAGGTCTACATGAAACTTGACAGAGGAAGTATCTGTACCATCTGTCTGACACCGACCAACACTACACACTACTAGTTCTACAGGTAACATGACAGAGGAAGTATCAGTACCATGTGTCTGACACCGACCAACACTACACACTACTAGGTCTACATGAAACATGACAGAGGAAGTATCTGTACTATCTGTCTGACACCGACCAACACTACACGCTACTAGGTCTACAGGTAACATTACAGAGGAAGTATCTGTACCATGTGTCTGACACTGACCAACACTACACACTACTAGGTCTACAGGTAACATGACAGAGGAAGTATCTGTATCATGTGTCTGACACCGACCAACACTACACACTACTTGGTCTACAGGTAACATGACACAGGAAGTATCTGTACCATGTGTCTAGCACTGACCAACACTTCACACTACTAGGTCTACATTAAACATGACAGAGGAAGTATCTGTATCATGTGTCTGACACCGACCAACACTACACACTACTAGGTCTACATGAAACATGACAGAGGAAGTATCAGTACCATGTGTCTAACACCGACCAACACTTCACACTACTAGGTCTACATGAAACATGACAGAGGAAGTATCAGTACCATGTGTCTAACACCGACCAACACTACACACTACTAGGTCTACAGGTAACATGACAGAGGAAGTATCAGTACCATCTGTCTGACACTGACCAATACTACACACTACTAGGTCTACAGGTAACATGACAGAGGAAGTATCAGTACCATGTGTCTGACACCGACCAACACTACACACTACCAGGTCTACAGGTAACATGACAGAGGAAGTATCTGTATCATGTGTCTGACACCGACCAACACTACACGCTACTAGGTCTACAGGTAACATGACAGAGGAAGTATCAGTACCATGTGTCTAACACCGACCAACACTAACGGCTACTAGGTCTACAGGTAACATGACAGAGGACGTATCTCTACCATGTGTCTAACACCGACCAACACTACAGGCTACTAGGTCTACAGGTAACATGACAGAGGACGTATCTGTACCATCTGTCTGACACCGACCAACACTACAGGCTACTAGGTCTACAGGTAACATGTCAGAGGAAGTAGCTGTACCATCTGTCTGACACCGACCAACACTCACACTACTAGGTCTACATGAAACATGACAGAGGAAGTATCAGTACCATCTGTCTGACACTGGTTAACACTACACACTACTAGTTCTACAGGTAACATGACAGAGGAAGTATCTGTACCATGTGTCTAACACCGACCAACACTACAGGCTACTAGGTCTACAGTTAACATGACAGGGGAAGTATCAGTACCATGTGTCTAACACCGACCAACACTACACGCTACTAGGTCTACAGGTAACATGACAGACGAAGTATCTGTACCATATGTCTTACACTGACCAACACTACACACTACTAGGTCTACATGAAACATGACATTGGAAGTATCTGTACCATGTGTCTGACATCGACCAACACTATACACCACTAGGTCTACAGGTAACATGACAGAGGAAGTATCTGTACCATGTGTCTAACACCGTACAACATTACAGGCTACTAGGTCTACATGTAACATGACAGAGGAAGAATCTGTACCATGTGTCTGAAACTGACCAACACTACTCACTACTAGGTCTACATGAAACATGACAGAGGAAGTATCAGTACCATGTGTCTGACATCGACCAACACTACACACTACTAGGTCTACAGGTAACATGACAGAGGAAGTATCTGTTCCATGTGTCTAACACCGACAAACACTACACACTACTAGGTCTACATGTAACATGACAGAGGAAGTATCAGTACCATGTGTCTGACACTGACCAACACTACACACTACTAGGTCTACATGTAACATGACAGGGGAAGTATCAGTACCATGTGTCTGACACTGACCAACACTACACACTACTAGGTCTATAGGTAACATGACAGAGGAAGTATCAGTACCATGTGTCTAACACCGACCAACACTACACACTACTAGGTCTACGGGTAACATGACAGAGGAAGTGTCAGTACCATGTGTCTGACACCTACCAACACTACACCACACTACCAGGTCTACAGGTAACATGACAGAGGAAGTATCTGAATCATGTGTCTGACACCGACCAACACTAAAGGCTACTAGGTCTACATGTAACATGACAGAGGAAGTACCAGTACCATGTGTCTAACACTGACCAACACTACACGCCACTAGGTCTACATGTAACATAACAGAGGAAGTATCAGTACCATGTGTCTGACACTGACCAACACTTCACACTACTAGGTCTACATGAAACATGACAGAGGAAGTATCAGTACCATGTGTCTGACACCGACCAACACTACACACTACTAGGTCTACAGGTAACATGACAGAGGAAGTATCAGTACCATGTGTCTAACACCGACCAACACTACACACTACTAGGTCTACAGGTAACATGACAGAGGAAGTATCAGTACCATCTGTCTGACACTGACCAATACTACACACTACTAGGTCTACAGGTAACATGACAGAGGAAGTATCAGTACCATGTGTCTGACACCGACCAACACTACACACTACTAGGTCTACAGGTAACATGACAGAGGAAGTATCTGTATCATGTGTCTGACACCGACCAAAATACACGCTACTAGGTCTACAGGTAACATGACAGAGGAAGTATCAGTACCATGTGTCTAACACCGACCAACACTACAGGCTACTAGGTCTACAGGTAACATGACAGAGGAAGTATCAGTACCATGTGTCTGACACCGACCAACACTACAGGGTACTAGGTCTACAGGTAACATGACAGAGGAAGTATCAGTACCATGTGTCTGACACCGACCAACACTACAGGCTACTAGGTCTACAGGTAACATGACAGAGGAAGTAACAGTACCATGTGTCTGACACCGAACAACACTACAGGGTACTAGCTCTACAGGTAACATGACAGAGGAAGTATCAGTACCATGTGTCTGACACCGACCAACACTACAGGCTACTAGGTCTACAGGTAACATGACAGAGGACGTATCTGTACCATGTGTCTAACACCGACCAACACTACAGGCTACTAGGTCTACAGGTAACATGACAGAGGACGTATCTGTACCATCTGTCTGACACCGACCAACACTACAGGCTACTAGGTCTACAGGTAACATGTCAGAGGAAGTATCTGTACCATCTGTCTGACACCGACCAACACTACACACTACTAGGTCTACATGAAACATGACAGAGGAAGTATCAGTACCATCTGTCTGACACTGGTTAACACTACACACTACTAGGTCTACAGGTAACATGACAGAGGAAGTATCTGTACCATGTGTCTAACACCGACCAACACTACAGGCTACTAGGTCTACAGTTAACATGACAGGGGAAGTATCAGTACCATGTGTCTAACACCGACCAACACTACACGCTACTAGGTCTACAGGTAACATGACAGACGAAGTATCTGTACCATGTGTCTGACACTGACAAACACTACACACTACTAGGTCTACATGAAACATGACAGAGGAAGTATCTGTACCATGTGTCTGACATCGACCAACACTACACACCACTAGGTCTACAGGTAACATGACAGAGGAAGTATCTGTACCATGTGTCTAACACCGTACAACATTACAGGCTACTAGATTTACATGTAACATGACAGAGGAAGAATCTGTACCATGTGTCTGAAACTGACCAACACTACTCACTACTAGGTCTACATGAAACATGACAGAGGAAGTATCAGTACCATGTGTCTGACATCGACCAACACTACACACTACTAGGTCTACAGGTAACATGACAGAGGAAGTATCTGTACCATGTGTCTAACACCGACCAACACTACACACTACTAGGTCTACAGGCAACATGACAGAGGAAGTATCAGTACCATGTGTCTGACACTGACCAACACTACACACTACTAGGTCTACATGTAACATGACAGGGGAAGTATCAGTACCATGTGTCTGACACTGACCAACACTACACACTACTAGGTCTACATGTAACATGACAGAGGAAGTATCAGTACCATGTGTCTGACACTGACCAACACTACACAATACTAGGTCTACATGTAACATGACAGAGGAAGTATCAGTACCATCTGTCTGACACTGACCAACACTACACACTACTAGGTCTACATGTAACATGACAGAGGAAGTATCAGTACCATCAGTCTGAATCTGAGCAACACTACACACTACTAGGTCTACATGTAACATGACAGAGGAAGTATCAGTAGCATCTGTCCGACACTGACCAACACTACACACTACTAGGTCTACATGTAACATGACAGAGGAAGTATCAGTACCATCTGTCTGACACTGACCAACACTACAAACTACTAGGTCTACATGTAACATGACAGAGGAAGTATCAGTACCATCTGTCTGACACCGACCAACACTACACACTACTAGGTCTACATGTAACATGACAGAGGAAGTATCAGTACCATCTGTGTGACACTGACCAACACTACACACTACTAGGTCTACATGTAACATGACAGAGGAAGTATCAGTACCATCTGTCTGACACCGACCAACACTACACACTACTAGGTCTACATGAAACATGACAGAGGAACTATCTGTACCATGTGTCTGACACCGACCAACACTACACACTACTAGGTCTACATGTAACATGACAGAGGAAGTATCAGTACCATGTGTCTGAAACAGACCAACACTACACACTACTAGGTCTACATGTAACATGACAGAGGAAGTATCAGTACCATCTGTCTGACACCGACCAACACTACACACTACTAGGTCTACATGTAACATGACAGAGGAAGTATCAGTACCATCTGTCTGACACTGACCAAAACTACACACTACTAGGTCTACATGTAACATGACAGAGGAAGTATCAGTACCATCTGTCTGAATCTGAGCAACACTACACACTACTAGGTCTACATGTAACATGACAGAAAAAGTATCAGTACCATAGGTCTGACACTGACCAACACTACACACTACTAGGTCTACATGTAACATGACACAGGAAGTATCAGTACCATCTGTCTGACACTGACCAACACTACACACTACTAGGTCTTCATGTAACATGACAGAGGAAGTATCAGTACCATCTGTCTGACACCGACCAACACTACACACTACTAGGTCTAGATGTAACATCACAGAGGAAGTATCAGTACCATGTGTCTGACACTGACCAACACTACACACTACTAGGTCTACATGTAACATGACAGAGGAAGTATCAGTACCATCTGTCTGACACCGACCAACACTACACACTACTAGGTCTACATGAAACATGACAGAGGAACTATCTGTACCATGTGTCTGACACCGACCAACACTACACACTACTAGGTCTACATGTAACATGACAGAGGAAGTATCAGTACCATGTGTCTGACACAGACCAACACTACACACTACTAGGTCTACATGTAACATGACAGAGGAAGTATCAGTACCATGTGTCTGACACTGACCAACACTACACACTACTAGGTCTACAGGTAACATGACAGAGGAAGTATCTGTACCATGTGTCTAACACCGACCAACACTACACACTACTAGGTCTACAGGTAACATGACAGAGGAAGTATCTGTACCATGTGTCTAACACCGACCAACACTACACACTACTAGGTCTACAGGTAACATGACAGAGGAAGTATCAGTAGCATGTGTCTGACACTGACCAACACTACACACTACTAGGTCTACAGGTAACATGACAGAGAAAGTATCTGTACCATGTGTCTGACACCGACCAACACTACACACTACTAGGTCTACAGGTAACATGACAGAGGAAGTATCTGTGCCATGTGTCTGACACCGACAAACATTACACGCTACTAGGCTACAGGTAACATGACAGTGGAAGTATCAGTACCATGTGTCTGACACGGACCAACACGACACACTACTAGGTCTACAGGTAACATGACAGAGGAAGTATCAGTACCATGTGTCTGACACTGACCAACACTACACACTACTAGGTCTACAGGTAACATGACAGAGGAAGTATCTGTACCATGTGTCTGACACGACCAACTCTACACACTAGTAGGTCTACATGTAACATGACAGAGGAAGTATCTGTACCATGTGTCTGACACCGACCAACTCTACACACTACTAGGTCTACAGGTAACATGACAGAGGAAGTATCTGTACCATGTGTCTGACACCGACCAACACTACACACTACTAGGTCTACATGAAACATGACAGAGGAAGTATCTGTACCATCTGTCTGACACTGACCAACACTACAGGCTACTGGGTCTACATAAAACACGACAGAGGAAGTATCAGTACCATGTGTGTAACACCGACCAACACTACAAGCTACTAGGTCTACAGGTAACATGACAGAGGAAGTATCAGTACCATGTGTCTGACACCGACCAACACTACAGGCTACTAGGTCTACAGGTAACATGACAGAGGAAGTATCAGTACCATGTGTCTAACACCGACCAACACTACACACTACTAGGTCTACAGGTAACATGACAGAGGAAGTATTAGTACCATGTGTCTAACACCGACCAACACTACACACTACTAGGTCTACATGAAACATGACAGAGGAAGTATCAGTACCATCTGTCTGACACTGGTCAACACTACACACTACTAGGTCTACAGGTAACAAGACAGAGGAAGTATCTGTATCATGTGTCTGATACCGACCTACACTACACGCTACTAGGTCTACAGGTAACATGACAGAGGAAGTATCTGTACCATCTGTCTGACACCGACATCACTACACACTACTAGGTCTACAGTTAACATGACAGGGGAAGTATCAGTACCATGTGTCTAACACCGACCAACACTACACACTAGTAGGTCTACAGTTAACATGACAGGGGAAGTATCAGTACCATCTGTCTGACACTGACCAACACTACACACTAGTAGGTCTACAGGTAACATGACAGGGGAAGTATCAGTACCATGTGTCTAACACCGACTTACACTACACACTACTAGGTCTTCAGTTAACATGACAGGGGAAGTATCAGTACCATCTGTCTGACACTGACTAACACTACACACTAGTAGGTCTACAGGTAACATGACAGAGGAAGTATCTGTACCATGTGTCTAACACCGACCAACACTACACACTACTAGGTCTACAGTTAACATGACACAGGAAGTATCTGTACCATGTGTCTAACACCGACCAACACTACAGGCTACTAGGTCTACAGTTAACATGACACAGGAAGTATCTGTACCATGTGTCTAACACCGACCAACACTACACACTACTAGGTCTACAGTTAACATGACACAGGAAGTATCTGTACCATGTGTCTGACACTGACCAACACTACACACTACTAGGTCTACATGAAACATGACAGAGGAAGTATCAGTACCATGTGTCTGACATCGAACAACACTACACACTACTAGGTCTACAGGTAACATGACAGAGGAAGTATCTGTACCATGTTTCTAACACCGACCAACACTACACACTACTAGGTCTACAGGTAACATGACAGAAGAAGTATCAGTACCATGTGTCTGACACTGACCAACACTACGCACTACTAGGTCTACATGTAACATGACAGGGGAAGTATCAGTACCAATGTGTCTGACACTGACCAACACTACACACTACTAGGTCTACAGGTAACATGACAGAGGAAGTATCAGTACCATGTGTCTAACACCGACCAACACTACACACTACTAGGTCTACGGTTAACATGACAGGGGAAGTATCAGTACCATCTGTCTGACACTGACCAACACTACACACTAGTAGGTCTACAGGTAACATGACAGAGGAAGTATCTGTACCATGTGTCTGACACCGACCAACACTACACACTAGTAGGTCTACAGGTAACATGACAGAGGAAGTATCAGTACCATCTGTCTGACACCGACCAACACTACACACTACTAGGTCTACAGGTAACATGACAGAGGAAGTATCTGTACCATGTGTCTAACACCGACCAACACTACAGGCTACTAGGTCTACAGTTAACATGACACAGGAAGTATCTGTACCATGTGTCTAACACCGACCAACACTACCGGCTACTAGGTCTACAGTTAACATGACACAGGAAGTATCTGTACCATGTGTCTAACACCGACCAACACTACACACTACTAGCTCTACAGTTAACATGACACAGGAAGTATCTGTACCATGTGTCTGACACTGACCAACACTACATACTACTAGGTCTACATGAAACATGACAGAGGAAGTATCAGTACCATGTGTCTAACATCGACCAACACTACACACTACTAGGTCTACAGGTAACATGACAGAGGAAGTATCTGTACCATGTTTCTATCACCGACCAACACTACACACTACTAGGTCTACAGGTAACATGACAGAGGAAGTATCAGTACCATGTGTCTGACACTGACCAACACTACGCACTACTAGGTCTACAGGTAACATGACAGAGGAAGTATCTGTACCATGTGTCTGACACTGACCAACACTACACACTACTAGGTCTACATGTAACATGACAGGGGAAGTATCAGTACCATGTGTCTGACACTGACCAACACTACACACTACTAGGTCTACAGGTAACATGACAGAGGAAGTATTAGTACCATGTGTCTGACACTGACCAACACTACGCACTACTAGGTCTACAGGTAACATGACAGAGGAAGTATCAGTACCATGTGTCTGACACTGACCAACACTACGCACTACTAGGTCTACAGGTAACATGACAGAGGAAGTATCAGTACCATGTGTCTGACACTGACCAACACTACGCACTACTAGGTCTACAGGTAACATGACAGAGGAAGTATCTGTACCATGTGTCTGACACCGACCTACACTACACGCTACTAGGTCTACAGGTAACATGACAGAGGAAGTATCTGTACCATCTGTCTGACACCGACCATCACTACACACTACTAGGTCTACATGTAACATGACAGGGGAAGTATCAGTAGCATGTGTCTGACACTGACCAACACTACAAATACTAGGTCTACATGTAACATGACAGGGGAAGTATCAGTACCATGTGTCTGACACCGACCAAGACTACACACTACTAGGTTTACAGGTAACATGACAGAGGAAGTATCTGTACCATCTGTCTGACACCGACCATCACTACACACTACTAGGTCTACAGGTAACATGACAGAGGAAGCACCTGTACCATGTGTCTAACACCGACCAACACTACAGGCTACTAGGTCTACAGTTAACATGACAGGGGATGTATCAGTACCATGTGTCTAACACCGACCAACACTACACGCTACTAGGTCTACAGGTAACATGACAGAGGAAGTATCTGTACCATGTGTCTGACACTGACCAACGCTACACACTACTAGGTCTACAGGTAACATGACAGAGGAAGTATCTGTACCATGTGTCTGACACTGACCAACACTACACACTACTAGGTCTACAGGTAACATGAAAAGGAAATATCTGTACCATGTGTCTGACACCGACCAACGTTACACACTACTAGGTCTATAGGTAACATGACAGAGGAAGTATCAGTACCATCTGTCTGAAACTGACCAACACTACACACTACTAGGTCTACCGGTAACATGACAGAGGAAGTATCAGTACCATCTGTCTGACACTGACCAACACTACACGCTACTAGGTCTACAGGTAACATGACAGAGGAAGTATCTGTACCATGTGTCTGACACTACCAACACTACACGCTACTAGGTCTACAGGTAACATGACAGAGGAAGTATCTGTACCATGTGTCTGACACTGACCACCACTACACGCTACTAGGTCTACATGTAACATGACAGAGGAAGTATCAGTAGCATGTGTCTGACACTGACCAACACTACACACTACTAGGTCTACAGGTAACATGGCAGAGGAAGTATCAGTACCATGTGTCTGACACTGACCAACACTACACATTACTAGGTCTACAGGTAACATGACAGAGGAAGTATCAGTACCATGTGTCTGACACTGACCAACACTACACACTACTAGGTCTACAGTTAACATGACAGAGGAAGTATCTGTACCATGTGTCTGAAACCGACCAACACTACACACTACTAGGTCTACATGTAACATGACAGAGGAAGTATCAGTACCATGTGTCTGACACTGACCAACACTACACACTACTAGGTCTACAGGTAACATGACAGAGGAAGTATCTGTACCATGTGTCTGAAACCGACCAACACTACACATTACTAGGTCTACATGTAACATGACAGAGGAAGTATCAGTACCATCTGTCTGACACCGACCAACACTACACACTACTAGGTCTACAGGAAACATGACAGAGAAAGTATCAGTACCATCTGTGTGACACTGACCAACACTACACACTACTAGGTCTACAGGTAACATGACAGAGGAAGTATCAGTACCATCTGTCTGAATCTGACCAACACTACACACTACTAGGTCTACATGTAACATGACAGGGGAAGTATCAGTACCATCTGGCTCACACTGACAACACTACACACTACTAAGTCTACATGTAACATGACTGAGGAAGTATCAGTACCATCTGTCTGACACTGACCAACACTACACACTACTAGGTCTACATGTAACAAGACAGAGGAAGTATCAGTACCATCTGTCTGACACCGACCAACACTACACACTACTAGGTCTTCATGTAACATGGCAGAGGAAGTATCAGTACCATCTGTCTGACACTGACCAACACTACACACTACTAGGTCTACATGTAACATGACAGAGGAAGTATCAGTACCATGTGTCTGACACAGACCAACACTACACACTACTAGGTCTACATGTAACATGACAGAGGAAGTATCAGTACCATCTGTCTGACACCGACCAACACTACACACTACTAGGTCTACATGAAACATGACAGAGGAAGTATCTGTACCATGTGTCTGACACCCACCAACACTACACACTACTAGGTCTACATGTAACATGACAGAGGAAGTATCAGTACCATGTGTCCGACACTGACCAACACTACACACTACTATGTCTACAGGTGACATGACACAGGAAGTATCTGTACCATGTGTCTAACACCGACCAACACTACACACTACTAGGTCTACAGGTAACATGACAGAGGAAGTATCAGTAGCATGTGTCTGACACTGACCAACACTACACACTACTAGGTCTACAGGTAACATGACAGAGGAAGTATCTGTACCATGTGTCTGACACCGACCAACACTACACACTAGTAGGTCTACAGGTAACATGACAGAGGAAGTATCTGTACCATGTGTCTGACACCGAAAAACACTACACGCTACTAGGTCTACAGGTAACATGACAGGGGAAGTACCTGTACTATGTGTCTGACACCGACAAACACTACACGCTACTAGGTCTACAGGTAACATGACAGAGGAAGTATCTGTACCATGTGTCTGACACCGACCAACACTACACACTACTAGGTCTACATGAAACATGACAGAGGAAGTATCTGTACCATGTGTCTGACACTGACCAACACTACAGGCTACTGGGTCTACATGAAACATGACAGAGGAAGTATCAGTACCATGTGTCTAACACCGACCAACTCTACACACTACTAGGTCTACAGGTAACATGACAGAGGAAGTATCAGTACCATGTGTCTAACACCGACCAACACTACACACTACTAGGTCTACATGTAACATGACGGACGAAGTATCAGTATCATGTGTCTAACACCGACCAACACTACAGGCTACTAGGTCTACATGTAACATGACAGAGGAAGTATCAGTACCATGTGTCTAACACCGACCTACACTACAGGCTACTAGGTCTACATGTAACATGACAGAGGAAGTATCAGTACCATGTGTCTAACACCGACCAACACTACAGGCTACTAGTTCTGCAGGTAACATGACAGAGGAAGTATTAGTACCATGTGTCTAACACCGACCAACATTACAGGCTACTAGGTCTGCAGGTAACATTACAGAGGAAGTATCAGTACCATGTGTCTAACACCGACCAACACTACAGGCTACTAGGTCTACAGGAAACATGACAGAGGAAGTATCAGTACCATGTGTCTAACACCGACCAACACTACAGGCTACTAGGTCTACAGGTAACATGACAGAGGAAGTATCAGTACCATGTGTCTAACACCGACCAACACTACACACTACTAGGTCTACAGGTAACATGACAGAGAAAGTATCTGTACCATGTGTCTGACACTGACCAACACTACACACTAGTAGGTCTACAGGTAACATGACAGAGGAAGTATCTGTACCATGTTGTCTGACACCGACCAACACTACACACTACTAGGTCTACAGGTAACATGACAGAGGAAGTATCTGTACCATGTGTCTGACACCGAAAAACACTACACGCTACTAGGTCTACAGGAAACATGACAGAGGAAGTATCTGTACCATGTGTCTGACACCGACAAACACTACACGCTACTAGGTCTACAGGTAACATGACAGAGGAAGTATCTGCACCATGTGTCTGACACTGACCAACACTACACACTACTAGGTCTACAGGTAACATGACAGAGGAAGTATCAGTACCATGTGTCTGACACTGACCAACACTACACACTACTAGGTCTACAGGTAACATGACAGAGGAAGTATCAGTACCATGTGTCTGACACGGACCAACACTACACACTACTAGGTCTACAGGTAACATGACAGAGGAAGTATCTGTACCATGTGTCTGACACCGACCAACACTACACACTACTAGGTCTACAGGTAACATGACAGAGGAAGTATCTGTACCATGTGTCTGACACCGACCAACACTACACGCTACTAGGTCTACAGGTAACATGACAGAGGAAGTATCAGTACCATGTGTCTAACACCGACCAACACTACACACTACTAGGTCTACATGTAACATGACAGAGGAAGTATCTGTACCATGTGTCTGACACCGACCAACACTACACGTTACTAGGTCTACAGGTAACATGACAGAGGAAGTATCTGTACCATGTGTCTGACACCGACCAACACTACACGTTACTAGGTCTACAGGTAACATGACAGAGGAAGTATCAGTACCATGTGTCTAACACCGACCAACACTACACACTACTAGGTCTACAGGTAACATGACAGAGGAAGTATCAGTACCATGTGTCTGACACCGACCAACACTACACGTTACTAGGTCTACAGGTAACATGACAGAGGAAGTATCTGTACCATGTGTCTGACACCGACCAAGACTACACGCTACTAGGTCTACATGAAACACTACAGAGGATGTATCAGTACCATGTGTCTGACACTGACCAACACTACACACTACTAGGTCTACAGGTAACATGACAGAGGAAGTATCTGTACCATGTGTCTGACACCGACCAACACTACACACTACTAGGTCTACAGGTAACATGACAGAGGAAGTATCTGTACCATGTGTCTGACACCGACCAAGACTACACGCTACTAGGTCTACATGAAACACTACAGAGGATGTATCAGTACCATGTGTCTGACACTGACCAACACTACACACTACTAGGTCTACAGGTAACATGACAGAGGAAGTATCTGTACCATGTGTCTGACACCGACCAACACTACACACTACTAGGTCTACAGGTAACATGACAGGGGAAGTATCAGTACCATGTGTCTAACACCGACCAACACTTCACACTACTAGGTCTACAGGTAACATGACAGATGAAGTATCTGTACCATGTGTCTAACACCGACCAACACTACAGGCTACTAGGTCTACAGTTAACATGACAGGGGATGTATCAGTACCATGTGTCTAACACCGACCAACACTACACTCTACTAGGTCCACATGTAACATGACAGAGTAAGTATCAGTACCATGTGTCTGACACTGACCAACACTACACGCTACTAGGTCTACAGGTAACATGACAGAGGAAGTATCTGTACCATGTGTCTGAAACTGACCAACGATACACACTACTAGGTCTACAGGTAACATGACAGATGAAGTATCTGTACCATGTGTCTGACACTGACTAACACTACACACTACTAGGTCTACAGGTAACATGACAGAGGAAGTATCTGTACCATGTGTCTGACACCGACCAACGCTACACACTACTAGGTCTACAGTTAACATGACACAGGAAGTATCTGTACCATGTGTCTAACACCGACCAACACTACAGGCTACTAGGTCTACAGTTAACATGACACAGGAAGTATCTGTACCATGTGTCTAACACTAACCAACACTACACACTACTAGGTCTACAGTTAACATGACACAGGAAGTATCTGTACCATGTGTCTGACACTGACCAACACTACACACTACTAGGTCTACATGAAACATGACAGAGGAAGTATCAGTACCATGTGTCTGACATCGACCAACACTACACACTACTAGGTCTACAGGTAACATGACAGAGGAAGTATCTGTACCATGTTTCTAACACCGACCAACACTACACACTACTAGGTCTACAGGTAACATGACAGAGGAAGTATCAGTACCATGTGTCTGACACTGACCAACACTACGCACTACTAGGTCTACATGTAACATGACAGGGGAAGTATCAGTACCATGTGTCTGACACTGACCAACACTACACACTACTAGGTCTACAGGTAACGTGACAGAGGAAGTATCAGTACCATGTGTCTAACACCGACCAACACTACACACTACTAGGTATACATGTAACATGACAGGGGAAGTATGAGTACCATGTGTCTGACACTGACCAACACTACACACTACTAGGTCTACAGGTAACATGACAGAGGAAGTATCAGTACCATGTGTCTGAAACCGACAAACACTACACACTACTAGGTCTACAGGTAACATGACAGAGGAAGTATCTGTATCAGGTGTCTGACACCGACCAACACTACAGGCTACTAGATCTACATGTAACATGACAGAGGAAGTATCAGTACCATGTGTCTAACAATGACCAACACTACACGCTACTAGGTCTACATGTAACATGACAGAGAAAGTATCAGTACCATGTGTCTGACACTGACCAACACTACACGCTACTAGGTCTACAGGTAACATGACAGAGGAAGTATCTGTACCATGTGTCTGACACTGACCAACACTACACACTACTAGGTCTACAGGTAACATGACAGAGGAAGTATCAGTACCATCTGTCTGACACTGACCAACGCTACACACTACTAGGTCTACATGTAACATGACAGAGGTAGTATCAGTACCATGTGTCTGACACTGACCAACACTACACGCTACTAGGTCTACAGGTAACATGACAGAGGAAGTATCTGTACCATGTGTCTGACACTGACCAACACTACACACTACTAGGTCTACAGGTAACATGACAGAGGAAGTATCTGTACCATGTGTCTGACACTGACCAACACTACACGCTACTAGGTCTACATGTAACATGACAGAGGCAGTATCAGTACCATGTGTCTGACACTGAACAACACTACACACTACTAGGTCTACATGCAACATGACAGAGGAAGTATCAGTACCATGTGTCTGACACTGACCAACACTACACACTACTAGGTCTACATGTAACATGACAGAGGAAGTATCAGTACCATCTGTCTGACACCGACCAACACTACTCACTACTAGGTCTACATGTAACATGACCGAGGAAGTATCAGTACCATCTGTGTGACACTGACCAACACTACACATTACTAGGTCTACATGTAACATGACAGAGGAAGTATCAGTACCATCTGTCTGAATCTCACCAACACTACACACTACTAGGTCTACATGTAACATGACAGGGGAAGTATCAGTACCATCTGTCTGACACTGACCAACACTACACACTACTAGGTCTACATGTAACATGACAGAGGAAGTATCAGTACCATCTGTCTGACACTGACCAACACTACACACTACTAGGTCTACATGTAACATGACAGAGGAAGTATCAGTACCATCTGTCTGACACCGACCAACACTACACACTACTAGGTCTACATGTAACATGACAGAGGAAGTATCAGTACCATCTGTCTGACACTGACCAACACTACAGACTACTAGGTCTACATGTAACATGACAGAGGAAGTATCAGTACCATCTGTCTGACACCGACCAACACTACACACTACTAGGTCTACATGTAACATGACAGAGGAAGTATCAGTACCATGTGTCTGACACTGACCAAAACTACACACTACTAGGTCTACATGTAACATGACAGAGGAAGTATCAGTACCATCTGTCTGACACCGACCAATACTACACACTACTAGGTCTACATGAAACATGACAGAGGAAGTATCTGTACCATGTGTCTGACACCGAAAAATACTACACACTACTAGGTCTACATGTAACATGACAGAGGAAGTATCAGTACCATGTGTCTGACACAGACCAACACTACACACTACTAGGTCTACATGTAACATGACAGAGGAAGTATCAGTACCATGTGTCTGACACTGACCAACACTACACACTACTAGGTCTACAGGTAACATGACAGAGGAAGTATCTGTACCATGTGTCTAACACCGACCAACACTACCCACTACTAGGTCTACAGGTGACATGACACAGGAAGTATCTGTACCATGTGTCTAACACTGACCAACACTACACACTACTAGGTCTACAGGTAACATGACAGAGGATGTATCAGTAGCATGTGTCTGACACTGACCAACACTACACACTAGTAGGTCTACAGGTAACATGACAGAGGAAGTATCTGTACCATGTGTCTGACACCGACCAACACTACACACTACTAGGTCTACAGGTAACATGACAGAGGAAGTATCTGTACCATGTGTCTGACACCGAAAAACACTACACGCTACTAGTCTACAGGTAACATGACAGAGGAAGTATCTGTACCATGTGTCTGACATCGACAAACACTACACGCTACTAGGTCTACAGGTAACATGACAGAGGAAGTATCTGTACCATGTGTCTGACACTGACCAACACTACACACTACTAGGTCTACAGGTAACATGACAGAGGAAGTATCAGTACCATGTGTCTGACACTGACCAACACTACACACTACTAGGTCTACAGGTAACATGACAGAGGAAGTATCAGTACCATGTGTCTGACACTGACCAACACTACACACTACTAGGTCTACAGGTAACATGACAGAGGAAGTATCTGTACCATGTGTCTGACACCGACCAACACTACACACTACTAGGTCTACAGGTAACATGACAGAGGAAGTATCTGTACCATGTGTCTGACACCGACCAAGACTACACGCTACTAGGTCTACAGGTAACATGACAGAGGAAGTATCTGTACCATGTGTCTGACACCGACATACACTACACGCTACTAGGTCTACAGGTAACATGACAGAGGAAGTATCTGTACCATCTGTCTGACATCGACCATCACTACACACTACTAGGTTTACAGTTAACATGACAGGGGAAGTATCAGTACCATGTGTCTAACACCGACCAACACTTCACACTACTAGGTCTACAGGTAACATGACAGAGGAAGTATCTGTACCATGTGTCTAACACCGACCAACACTACAGGCTACTAGGTCTACAGGTAACATGACAGAGGAAGTATCTGTACCATGTGTCTAACACCGACCAACACTACACGCTACTAGGTCTACAGGTAACATGACAGAGGAAGTATCTGTACCATGTGTCTGACACTGACCAACGCTACACACTACTAGGTCTACAGGTAACATGACAGAGGAAGTATCTGTACCATGTGTCTGACACTGACCAACACTACACACTACTAGGTCTACAGGTAACATGACAGAGGAAGTATCTGTACCATGTGTCTGACATCGACCAACGCTACACACTACTAGGTCTACAGGTAACATGACAGAGGAAGTATAAGTACCATCTGTCTGAAACTGACCAACACTACACACTACTAGGTCTACAGGTAACATGACAGAGGAAGTATCAGTACCATCTGTCTGACACTGACCAACACTACACGCTACTAGGTCTACAGGTAACATGACAGAGGAAGTATCTGTACCATGTGTCTGACACTACCAACACTACACGCTACTAGGTCTACAGGTAACATGACAGAGGAAGTATCTGTAGCATGTGTCTGACACTGACCAACACTACACGCTACTAGGTCTACATGTAACATGACAGAGGAAGTATCAGTACCATGTGTCTGACACTGACCAACACTACAGGCTACTAGGTCTACATGTAACATGACAGAGGAAGTATCTGTACCATGTGTCTGACACTGACCAACACTACAGGCTACTAGGTCTACATGTAACATGACAGAGGAAGTATCAGTACCATGTGTCTGACACTGACCAACACTACACGCTACTAGGTCTACATGTAACATGACAGAGGAAGTATCAGTACCATGTGTCTGACACTGACCAACACTACAGTCTACTAGGTCTACATGTAACATGACAGAGGAAGTATCTGTACCATGTGTCTGACACTGACCAACACTACAGGCTACTAGGTCTACATGTAACATGACAGAGGAAGTATCTGTACCATGTGTCTGACACTACCAACACTACACGCTACTAGGTCTACATGTAACATGACAGAGGAAGTATCAGTAGCATGTGTCTGACACTGACCAACACTACACACTACTAGGTCTACAGGTAACATGGCAGAGGAAGTATCAGTACCATGTGTCTGACACTGACCAACACTACACATTACTAGGTCTACAGGTAACATGACAGAGGAAGTATCAGTACCATGTGTCTGACACTGACCAACACTACACACTACTAGGTCTACAGGTAACATGACAGAGGAAGTATCTGTACCATGTGTCTGAAACCGACCAACACTAAACACTACTAGGTCTACATGTAACATGACAGAGGAAGTATCAGTACCATCTGTCTGACACCGACCAACACTACACACTACTAGGTCTACAGGAAACATGACAGAGAAAGTATCAGTACCATCTGTGTGACACTGACCAACACTACACACTACTAGGTCTACATGTAACATGACAGAGGAAGTATCAGTACCATCTGTCTGAATCTGACCAACACTACACACTACTAGGTCTACATGTAACATGACAGGGGAAGTAACAGTACCATCTGGCTCACACTGACAACACTACACACTACTTGGTCTACATGTAACATGACAGAGGAAGTATCAGTACCATCTGTCTGACACTGACCAACACTACACACTACTAGGTCTACATGTAACATGACAGAGGAAGTATCAGTACCATCTGTCTGACACTGACCAACACTACACACTACTAGGTCTACATGTAACATGACAGAGGAAGTATCATTACCATGTGTCTGACACTGACCAACACTACACACTACTAGGTCTACATGTAACATGTTAGAGGAAGTATCAGTACCATCTGTCTGACACCGACCCACACTACACACTACTAGGTCTACATGAAACATGACAGAGGAAGTATCTGTACCATGTGTCTGACACCCACCAACACTACACACTACTAGGTCTACATGTAACATGACAGAGGAAGTATCTGTACCATGTGTCTGACACTGACCAACACTACACACTACTAGGTCTACAGGTGACATGACACAGGAAGTATCTGTACCATGCGTCTAACACCGACCACCACTACACACTACTAGGTCTACAGGTAACATGACAGAGGAAGTATCAGTAGCATGTGTCTGACACTGACCAACACTACACACTACTAGGTCTACAGATAACATGACAGAGGAAGTATCAGTACCATGTGTCTGACACTGATCAACACTACACACTACTAGGTCTACAGGTAACATGACAGAGGAAGTATCTGTACCATGTGTCTGAAACCGACCAACACTACACACTACTAGGTCTACATGTAACATGACAGAGGAAGTATCAGTACCATCTGTGTGACACTGACCAACACTACACACTACTAGGTCTACATGTAACATGAAAGAGGAAGTATCAGTACCATGTGTCTGAATCTGACCAACACTACACACTACTAGGTCTACATGTAACATGACAGGGGAAGTATCAGTACCATCTGTCTGAATCTGACCAACACTACACACTACTAGGTCTACATGTAACATGACAGGGGAAGTATCAGTACCATCTGGCTCTCACTGACAACACTACACACTACTAGGTCTACATGAAACATGACAGAGGAAGTATCAGTACCATCTGTCTGACACTGACCAACACTACACACTACTAGGTCTACATGTAACATGACAGAGGAAGTATCAGTACCATCTGTCTGACACTGACCAACACTACACACTACTAGGTCTACATGTAACATGACAGAGGAAGTATCAGTACCATGTGTCTGACACTGACCAACACTACACACTACTAACTCTACAGGTGACATGACAGAGGAAGTATCAGTACCATCTGTCTGACACTGACCAACACTACACACTACTAGGTCTACATGTAACATGACAGAGGAAGTATCAGTACCATCTGTCTGACACCCACCAACACTACACACTACTAGGTCTACATGAAACATGACAGAGGAAGTATCTGTACCATGTGTCTGACACCCACCAACACTACACACTACTAGGTCTACATGTAACATGACAGAGGAAGTATCTGTACCATGTGTCTGACACTGACCAACACTACACACTACTAGGTCTACAGGTGACATGACACAGGAAGTATCTGTACCATGTGTCTAACACCGACCAACACTACACACTACTAGGTCTACAGGTAACATGACAGAGGAAGTATCAGTAGCATGTGTCTGACACTGACCAACACTACACACTACTAGGTCTACAGGTAACATGACAGAGGAAGTATCTGTACCATGTGTCTGACACCGACCAACACTACACACTACTAGGTCTACAGGTAACATGACAGAGGAAGTATCTGTACCATGTGTCTGACACCGAAAAACACTACACACTACTAGGTCTACATGAAACATGACAGAGGAAGTATCTGTACCATGTGTCTGACACTGACCAACACTACAGGCTACTGGGTCTACATGAAACATGACAGAGGAAGTATCAGTACCATGTGTCTAACACCGACCAACTCTACACACTACTAGGTCTACAGGTAACATGACAGAGGAAGTATCAGTACCATGTGTCTAACACCGACCAACACTACACACTACTAGGTCTACACGTAACATGACAGAGGAAGTATCAGTATCATGTGTCTAACACCGACCAACACTACAGGCTACTAGGTCTACATGTAACATGACAGAGGAAGTATCAGTACCATGTGTCTATCACCGACCAACACTACAGGCTACTAGGTCTGCAGGTAACATGACAGAGGATGTATTAGTACCATGTGTCTAACACCGACAAACACTACAGGCTACTAGGTCTGCAGGTAACATGACAGAGGAAGTATCAGTACCATGTGTCTAACACCGACCAACACTACACGCTACTAGGTCTACAGGTAACATGACAGAGGAAGTATCAGTACCATGTGTCTAACACCGACCAACACTACAGGCTACTAGGTCTACAGGTAACATGACAGAGGAAGTATCAGTACCATGTGTCTAACACCGACCAACACTACACACTACTAGGTCTACAGGTAACATGACAGAGGAAGTATCTGTACCATGTGTCTGACACTGACCAACACTACACACTAGTAGGTCTACAGGTAACATGACAGAGGAAGTATCTGTACCATGTGTCTGACACCGACCAACACTACACACTACTAGGTCTACAGGTAACATGACAGAGGAAGTATCTGTACCATGTGTCTGACACCGAAAAAGACTACACGCTACTAGGTCTACAGGTAACATGACAGAGGAAGTATCTGTACCATGTGTCTGACACTGACCAACACTACACCCTACTAGGTCTACAGGTAACATGACAGAGGAAGTATCTGTACCATGTGTCTGACAACGACCAACGCTACACACTACTAGGTCTACAGGTAACATGACAGAGGAAGTATCAGTACCATCTGTCTGACACTGACCAACACTACACACTGCTAGGTCTACAGGTAACATGACAGAGGAAGTATCAGTACCATCTGTCTTACACTGACCAACACTACACGCTACTAGGTCTACAGGTAACATGACAGAGGAAGTATCTGTAACATGTGTCTGACACTACCAACACTACACGTTACTAGGTCTACAGGTAACATGACAGAGGAAGTATCTGTACCATGTGTCTGACACTGAGCAACACTACACGCTACTAAGTCTACAGGTAACATGACAGAGGAAGTATCTGTACCATGTGTCTGACACTGACCACCACTACACGCTACTAGGTCTACATGTAACATGACAGAGGACGTATCAGTAGCATGTGTCTGACACTGACCAACACTACACACTACTAGGTCTACAGGTAACATGGCAGATGAAGTATCAGTACCATGTGTCTGACACTGACCTACACTACACATTACTAGGTCTACAGGTAACATGACAGAGGAAGTATCAGTACCATGTGTCTGACACTGACCAACACTACACACTACTAGGTCTACAGGTAACATGACAGAGGAAGTATCTGTACCATGTGTCTGAAACCGACCAACACTACACACTACTAGGTCTACATGTAACATGACAGAAGAAGTATCAGTACCATCTGTCTGACACCGACCAACACTACACACTACTAGGTCTACAGGAAACATGACAGAGAATGTATCAGTACCATGTGTCTGACACTGACCAACACTACACACTACTAGGTCTACAGGTAACATGACAGAGGAAGTATCTGTACCATGTGTCTGACACGACCAACTCTACACACTAGTAGGTCTACATGTAACATGACAGAGGAAGTATCTGTACCATGTGTCTGACACCGACCAACTCTACACACTACTAGGTCTACAGGTAACATGACAGAGGAAGTATCTGTACCATGTGTCTGACACCGACCAACACTACACACTACTAGGTCTACATGAAACATGACAGAGGAAGTATCTGTACCATCTGTCTGACACTGACCAACACTACAGGCTACTGGGTCTACATAAAACACGACAGAGGAAGTATCAGTACCATGTGTGTAACACCGACCAACACTACAAGCTACTAGGTCTACAGGTAACATGACAGAGGAAGTATCAGTACCATGTGTCTGACACCGACCAACACTACAGGCTACTAGGTCTACAGGTAACATGACAGAGGAAGTATCAGTACCATGTGTCTAACACCGACCAACACTACACACTACTAGGTCTACAGGTAACATGACAGAGGAAGTATTAGTACCATGTGTCTAACACCGACCAACACTACACACTACTAGGTCTACATGAAACATGACAGAGGAAGTATCAGTACCATCTGTCTGACACTGGTCAACACTACACACTACTAGGTCTACAGGTAACAAGACAGAGGAAGTATCTGTATCATGTGTCTGATACCGACCTACACTACACGCTACTAGGTCTACAGGTAACATGACAGAGGAAGTATCTGTACCATCTGTCTGACACCGACATCACTACACACTACTAGGTCTACAGTTAACATGACAGGGGAAGTATCAGTACCATGTGTCTAACACCGACCAACACTACACACTAGTAGGTCTACAGTTAACATGACAGGGGAAGTATCAGTACCATCTGTCTGACACTGACCAACACTACACACTAGTAGGTCTACAGGTAACATGACAGGGGAAGTATCAGTACCATGTGTCTAACACCGACTTACACTACACACTACTAGGTCTTCAGTTAACATGACAGGGGAAGTATCAGTACCATCTGTCTGACACTGACTAACACTACACACTAGTAGGTCTACAGGTAACATGACAGAGGAAGTATCTGTACCATGTGTCTAACACCGACCAACACTACACACTACTAGGTCTACAGTTAACATGACACAGGAAGTATCTGTACCATGTGTCTAACACCGACCAACACTACAGGCTACTAGGTCTACAGTTAACATGACACAGGAAGTATCTGTACCATGTGTCTAACACCGACCAACACTACACACTACTAGGTCTACAGTTAACATGACACAGGAAGTATCTGTACCATGTGTCTGACACTGACCAACACTACACACTACTAGGTCTACATGAAACATGACAGAGGAAGTATCAGTACCATGTGTCTGACATCGAACAACACTACACACTACTAGGTCTACAGGTAACATGACAGAGGAAGTATCTGTACCATGTTTCTAACACCGACCAACACTACACACTACTAGGTCTACAGGTAACATGACAGAAGAAGTATCAGTACCATGTGTCTGACACTGACCAACACTACGCACTACTAGGTCTACATGTAACATGACAGGGGAAGTATCAGTACCAATGTGTCTGACACTGACCAACACTACACACTACTAGGTCTACAGGTAACATGACAGAGGAAGTATCAGTACCATGTGTCTAACACCGACCAACACTACACACTACTAGGTCTACGGTTAACATGACAGGGGAAGTATCAGTACCATCTGTCTGACACTGACCAACACTACACACTAGTAGGTCTACAGGTAACATGACAGAGGAAGTATCTGTACCATGTGTCTGACACCGACCAACACTACACACTAGTAGGTCTACAGGTAACATGACAGAGGAAGTATCAGTACCATCTGTCTGACACCGACCAACACTACACACTACTAGGTCTACAGGTAACATGACAGAGGAAGTATCTGTACCATGTGTCTAACACCGACCAACACTACAGGCTACTAGGTCTACAGTTAACATGACACAGGAAGTATCTGTACCATGTGTCTAACACCGACCAACACTACCGGCTACTAGGTCTACAGTTAACATGACACAGGAAGTATCTGTACCATGTGTCTAACACCGACCAACACTACACACTACTAGCTCTACAGTTAACATGACACAGGAAGTATCTGTACCATGTGTCTGACACTGACCAACACTACATACTACTAGGTCTACATGAAACATGACAGAGGAAGTATCAGTACCATGTGTCTAACATCGACCAACACTACACACTACTAGGTCTACAGGTAACATGACAGAGGAAGTATCTGTACCATGTTTCTATCACCGACCAACACTACACACTACTAGGTCTACAGGTAACATGACAGAGGAAGTATCAGTACCATGTGTCTGACACTGACCAACACTACGCACTACTAGGTCTACAGGTAACATGACAGAGGAAGTATCTGTACCATGTGTCTGACACTGACCAACACTACACACTACTAGGTCTACATGTAACATGACAGGGGAAGTATCAGTACCATGTGTCTGACACTGACCAACACTACACACTACTAGGTCTACAGGTAACATGACAGAGGAAGTATTAGTACCATGTGTCTGACACTGACCAACACTACGCACTACTAGGTCTACAGGTAACATGACAGAGGAAGTATCAGTACCATGTGTCTGACACTGACCAACACTACGCACTACTAGGTCTACAGGTAACATGACAGAGGAAGTATCAGTACCATGTGTCTGACACTGACCAACACTACGCACTACTAGGTCTACAGGTAACATGACAGAGGAAGTATCTGTACCATGTGTCTGACACCGACCTACACTACACGCTACTAGGTCTACAGGTAACATGACAGAGGAAGTATCTGTACCATCTGTCTGACACCGACCATCACTACACACTACTAGGTCTACATGTAACATGACAGGGGAAGTATCAGTAGCATGTGTCTGACACTGACCAACACTACAAATACTAGGTCTACATGTAACATGACAGGGGAAGTATCAGTACCATGTGTCTGACACCGACCAAGACTACACACTACTAGGTTTACAGGTAACATGACAGAGGAAGTATCTGTACCATCTGTCTGACACCGACCATCACTACACACTACTAGGTCTACAGGTAACATGACAGAGGAAGCACCTGTACCATGTGTCTAACACCGACCAACACTACAGGCTACTAGGTCTACAGTTAACATGACAGGGGATGTATCAGTACCATGTGTCTAACACCGACCAACACTACACGCTACTAGGTCTACAGGTAACATGACAGAGGAAGTATCTGTACCATGTGTCTGACACTGACCAACGCTACACACTACTAGGTCTACAGGTAACATGACAGAGGAAGTATCTGTACCATGTGTCTGACACTGACCAACACTACACACTACTAGGTCTACAGGTAACATGAAAAGGAAATATCTGTACCATGTGTCTGACACCGACCAACGTTACACACTACTAGGTCTATAGGTAACATGACAGAGGAAGTATCAGTACCATCTGTCTGAAACTGACCAACACTACACACTACTAGGTCTACCGGTAACATGACAGAGGAAGTATCAGTACCATCTGTCTGACACTGACCAACACTACACGCTACTAGGTCTACAGGTAACATGACAGAGGAAGTATCTGTACCATGTGTCTGACACTACCAACACTACACGCTACTAGGTCTACAGGTAACATGACAGAGGAAGTATCTGTACCATGTGTCTGACACTGACCACCACTACACGCTACTAGGTCTACATGTAACATGACAGAGGAAGTATCAGTAGCATGTGTCTGACACTGACCAACACTACACACTACTAGGTCTACAGGTAACATGGCAGAGGAAGTATCAGTACCATGTGTCTGACACTGACCAACACTACACATTACTAGGTCTACAGGTAACATGACAGAGGAAGTATCAGTACCATGTGTCTGACACTGACCAACACTACACACTACTAGGTCTACAGTTAACATGACAGAGGAAGTATCTGTACCATGTGTCTGAAACCGACCAACACTACACACTACTAGGTCTACATGTAACATGACAGAGGAAGTATCAGTACCATGTGTCTGACACTGACCAACACTACACACTACTAGGTCTACAGGTAACATGACAGAGGAAGTATCTGTACCATGTGTCTGAAACCGACCAACACTACACATTACTAGGTCTACATGTAACA
This sequence comes from Deroplatys truncata, assembly GCA_030765065.1. Lineage (NCBI taxonomy): Eukaryota > Metazoa > Arthropoda > Insecta > Mantodea > Mantidae > Deroplatys > Deroplatys truncata. Next base: position 117,308 of record JAUKNL010000192.1, on the reverse strand, counting down.
TGACAGAGGAAGTATCAGTACCATCTGTCTGACACCGACCAACACTACACACTACTAGGTCTACAGGAAACATGACAGAGAAAGTATCAGTACCATCTGTGTGACACTGACCAACACTACACACTACTAGGTCTACAGGTAACATGACAGAGGAAGTATCAGTACCATCTGTCTGAATCTGACCAACACTACACACTACTAGGTCTACATGTAACATGACAGGGGAAGTATCAGTACCATCTGGCTCACACTGACAACACTACACACTACTAAGTCTACATGTAACATGACTGAGGAAGTATCAGTACCATCTGTCTGACACTGACCAACACTACACACTACTAGGTCTACATGTAACAAGACAGAGGAAGTATCAGTACCATCTGTCTGACACCGACCAACACTACACACTACTAGGTCTTCATGTAACATGGCAGAGGAAGTATCAGTACCATCTGTCTGACACTGACCAACACTACACACTACTAGGTCTACATGTAACATGACAGAGGAAGTATCAGTACCATGTGTCTGACACAGACCAACACTACACACTACTAGGTCTACATGTAACATGACAGAGGAAGTATCAGTACCATCTGTCTGACACCGACCAACACTACACACTACTAGGTCTACATGAAACATGACAGAGGAAGTATCTGTACCATGTGTCTGACACCCACCAACACTACACACTACTAGGTCTACATGTAACATGACAGAGGAAGTATCAGTACCATGTGTCCGACACTGACCAACACTACACACTACTATGTCTACAGGTGACATGACACAGGAAGTATCTGTACCATGTGTCTAACACCGACCAACACTACACACTACTAGGTCTACAGGTAACATGACAGAGGAAGTATCAGTAGCATGTGTCTGACACTGACCAACACTACACACTACTAGGTCTACAGGTAACATGACAGAGGAAGTATCTGTACCATGTGTCTGACACCGACCAACACTACACACTAGTAGGTCTACAGGTAACATGACAGAGGAAGTATCTGTACCATGTGTCTGACACCGAAAAACACTACACGCTACTAGGTCTACAGGTAACATGACAGGGGAAGTACCTGTACTATGTGTCTGACACCGACAAACACTACACGCTACTAGGTCTACAGGTAACATGACAGAGGAAGTATCTGTACCATGTGTCTGACACCGACCAACACTACACACTACTAGGTCTACATGAAACATGACAGAGGAAGTATCTGTACCATGTGTCTGACACTGACCAACACTACAGGCTACTGGGTCTACATGAAACATGACAGAGGAAGTATCAGTACCATGTGTCTAACACCGACCAACTCTACACACTACTAGGTCTACAGGTAACATGACAGAGGAAGTATCAGTACCATGTGTCTAACACCGACCAACACTACACACTACTAGGTCTACATGTAACATGACGGACGAAGTATCAGTATCATGTGTCTAACACCGACCAACACTACAGGCTACTAGGTCTACATGTAACATGACAGAGGAAGTATCAGTACCATGTGTCTAACACCGACCTACACTACAGGCTACTAGGTCTACATGTAACATGACAGAGGAAGTATCAGTACCATGTGTCTAACACCGACCAACACTACAGGCTACTAGTTCTGCAGGTAACATGACAGAGGAAGTATTAGTACCATGTGTCTAACACCGACCAACATTACAGGCTACTAGGTCTGCAGGTAACATTACAGAGGAAGTATCAGTACCATGTGTCTAACACCGACCAACACTACAGGCTACTAGGTCTACAGGAAACATGACAGAGGAAGTATCAGTACCATGTGTCTAACACCGACCAACACTACAGGCTACTAGGTCTACAGGTAACATGACAGAGGAAGTATCAGTACCATGTGTCTAACACCGACCAACACTACACACTACTAGGTCTACAGGTAACATGACAGAGAAAGTATCTGTACCATGTGTCTGACACTGACCAACACTACACACTAGTAGGTCTACAGGTAACATGACAGAGGAAGTATCTGTACCATGTTGTCTGACACCGACCAACACTACACACTACTAGGTCTACAGGTAACATGACAGAGGAAGTATCTGTACCATGTGTCTGACACCGAAAAACACTACACGCTACTAGGTCTACAGGAAACATGACAGAGGAAGTATCTGTACCATGTGTCTGACACCGACAAACACTACACGCTACTAGGTCTACAGGTAACATGACAGAGGAAGTATCTGCACCATGTGTCTGACACTGACCAACACTACACACTACTAGGTCTACAGGTAACATGACAGAGGAAGTATCAGTACCATGTGTCTGACACTGACCAACACTACACACTACTAGGTCTACAGGTAACATGACAGAGGAAGTATCAGTACCATGTGTCTGACACGGACCAACACTACACACTACTAGGTCTACAGGTAACATGACAGAGGAAGTATCTGTACCATGTGTCTGACACCGACCAACACTACACACTACTAGGTCTACAGGTAACATGACAGAGGAAGTATCTGTACCATGTGTCTGACACCGACCAACACTACACGCTACTAGGTCTACAGGTAACATGACAGAGGAAGTATCAGTACCATGTGTCTAACACCGACCAACACTACACACTACTAGGTCTACATGTAACATGACAGAGGAAGTATCTGTACCATGTGTCTGACACCGACCAACACTACACGTTACTAGGTCTACAGGTAACATGACAGAGGAAGTATCTGTACCATGTGTCTGACACCGACCAACACTACACGTTACTAGGTCTACAGGTAACATGACAGAGGAAGTATCAGTACCATGTGTCTAACACCGACCAACACTACACACTACTAGGTCTACAGGTAACATGACAGAGGAAGTATCAGTACCATGTGTCTGACACCGACCAACACTACACGTTACTAGGTCTACAGGTAACATGACAGAGGAAGTATCTGTACCATGTGTCTGACACCGACCAAGACTACACGCTACTAGGTCTACATGAAACACTACAGAGGATGTATCAGTACCATGTGTCTGACACTGACCAACACTACACACTACTAGGTCTACAGGTAACATGACAGAGGAAGTATCTGTACCATGTGTCTGACACCGACCAACACTACACACTACTAGGTCTACAGGTAACATGACAGAGGAAGTATCTGTACCATGTGTCTGACACCGACCAAGACTACACGCTACTAGGTCTACATGAAACACTACAGAGGATGTATCAGTACCATGTGTCTGACACTGACCAACACTACACACTACTAGGTCTACAGGTAACATGACAGAGGAAGTATCTGTACCATGTGTCTGACACCGACCAACACTACACACTACTAGGTCTACAGGTAACATGACAGGGGAAGTATCAGTACCATGTGTCTAACACCGACCAACACTTCACACTACTAGGTCTACAGGTAACATGACAGATGAAGTATCTGTACCATGTGTCTAACACCGACCAACACTACAGGCTACTAGGTCTACAGTTAACATGACAGGGGATGTATCAGTACCATGTGTCTAACACCGACCAACACTACACTCTACTAGGTCCACATGTAACATGACAGAGTAAGTATCAGTACCATGTGTCTGACACTGACCAACACTACACGCTACTAGGTCTACAGGTAACATGACAGAGGAAGTATCTGTACCATGTGTCTGAAACTGACCAACGATACACACTACTAGGTCTACAGGTAACATGACAGATGAAGTATCTGTACCATGTGTCTGACACTGACTAACACTACACACTACTAGGTCTACAGGTAACATGACAGAGGAAGTATCTGTACCATGTGTCTGACACCGACCAACGCTACACACTACTAGGTCTACAGTTAACATGACACAGGAAGTATCTGTACCATGTGTCTAACACCGACCAACACTACAGGCTACTAGGTCTACAGTTAACATGACACAGGAAGTATCTGTACCATGTGTCTAACACTAACCAACACTACACACTACTAGGTCTACAGTTAACATGACACAGGAAGTATCTGTACCATGTGTCTGACACTGACCAACACTACACACTACTAGGTCTACATGAAACATGACAGAGGAAGTATCAGTACCATGTGTCTGACATCGACCAACACTACACACTACTAGGTCTACAGGTAACATGACAGAGGAAGTATCTGTACCATGTTTCTAACACCGACCAACACTACACACTACTAGGTCTACAGGTAACATGACAGAGGAAGTATCAGTACCATGTGTCTGACACTGACCAACACTACGCACTACTAGGTCTACATGTAACATGACAGGGGAAGTATCAGTACCATGTGTCTGACACTGACCAACACTACACACTACTAGGTCTACAGGTAACGTGACAGAGGAAGTATCAGTACCATGTGTCTAACACCGACCAACACTACACACTACTAGGTATACATGTAACATGACAGGGGAAGTATGAGTACCATGTGTCTGACACTGACCAACACTACACACTACTAGGTCTACAGGTAACATGACAGAGGAAGTATCAGTACCATGTGTCTGAAACCGACAAACACTACACACTACTAGGTCTACAGGTAACATGACAGAGGAAGTATCTGTATCAGGTGTCTGACACCGACCAACACTACAGGCTACTAGATCTACATGTAACATGACAGAGGAAGTATCAGTACCATGTGTCTAACAATGACCAACACTACACGCTACTAGGTCTACATGTAACATGACAGAGAAAGTATCAGTACCATGTGTCTGACACTGACCAACACTACACGCTACTAGGTCTACAGGTAACATGACAGAGGAAGTATCTGTACCATGTGTCTGACACTGACCAACACTACACACTACTAGGTCTACAGGTAACATGACAGAGGAAGTATCAGTACCATCTGTCTGACACTGACCAACGCTACACACTACTAGGTCTACATGTAACATGACAGACGTAGTATCAGTACCATGTGTCTGACACTGACCAACACTACACGCTACTAGGTCTACAGGTAACATGACAGAGGAAGTATCTGTACCATGTGTCTGACACTGACCAACACTACACACTACTAGGTCTACAGGTAACATGACAGAGGAAGTATCTGTACCATGTGTCTGACACTGACCAACACTACACGCTACTAGGTCTACATGTAACATGACAGAGGCAGTATCAGTACCATGTGTCTGACACTGAACAACACTACACACTACTAGGTCTACATGCAACATGACAGAGGAAGTATCAGTACCATGTGTCTGACACTGACCAACACTACACACTACTAGGTCTACATGTAACATGACAGAGGAAGTATCAGTACCATCTGTCTGACACCGACCAACACTACTCACTACTAGGTCTACATGTAACATGACCGAGGAAGTATCAGTACCATCTGTGTGACACTGACCAACACTACACATTACTAGGTCTACATGTAACATGACAGAGGAAGTATCAGTACCATCTGTCTGAATCTCACCAACACTACACACTACTAGGTCTACATGTAACATGACAGGGGAAGTATCAGTACCATCTGTCTGACACTGACCAACACTACACACTACTAGGTCTACATGTAACATGACAGAGGAAGTATCAGTACCATCTGTCTGACACTGACCAACACTACACACTACTAGGTCTACATGTAACATGACAGAGGAAGTATCAGTACCATCTGTCTGACACCGACCAACACTACACACTACTAGGTCTACATGTAACATGACAGAGGAAGTATCAGTACCATCTGTCTGACACTGACCAACACTACAGACTACTAGGTCTACATGTAACATGACAGAGGAAGTATCAGTACCATCTGTCTGACACCGACCAACACTACACACTACTAGGTCTACATGTAACATGACAGAGGAAGTATCAGTACCATGTGTCTGACACTGACCAAAACTACACACTACTAGGTCTACATGTAACATGACAGAGGAAGTATCAGTACCATCTGTCTGACACCGACCAATACTACACACTACTAGGTCTACATGAAACATGACAGAGGAAGTATCTGTACCATGTGTCTGACACCGAAAAATACTACACACTACTAGGTCTACATGTAACATGACAGAGGAAGTATCAGTACCATGTGTCTGACACAGACCAACACTACACACTACTAGGTCTACATGTAACATGACAGAGGAAGTATCAGTACCATGTGTCTGACACTGACCAACACTACACACTACTAGGTCTACAGGTAACATGACAGAGGAAGTATCTGTACCATGTGTCTGACACTGACCAACGCTACACACTACTAGGTCTACAGGTAACATGACAGAGGAAGTATCTGTACCATGTGTCTGACACTGACCAACACTACACACTACTAGGTCTACAGGTAACATGACAGAGGAAGTATCTGTACCATGTGTCTGACATCGACCAACGCTACACACTACTAGGTCTACAGGTAACATGACAGAGGAAGTATAAGTACCATCTGTCTGAAACTGACCAACACTACACACTACTAGGTCTACAGGTAACATGACAGAGGAAGTATCAGTACCATCTGTCTGACACTGACCAACACTACACGCTACTAGGTCTACAGGTAACATGACAGAGGAAGTATCTGTACCATGTGTCTGACACTACCAACACTACACGCTACTAGGTCTACAGGTAACATGACAGAGGAAGTATCTGTAGCATGTGTCTGACACTGACCAACACTACACGCTACTAGGTCTACATGTAACATGACAGAGGAAGTATCAGTACCATGTGTCTGACACTGACCAACACTACAGGCTACTAGGTCTACATGTAACATGACAGAGGAAGTATCTGTACCATGTGTCTGACACTGACCAACACTACAGGCTACTAGGTCTACATGTAACATGACAGAGGAAGTATCAGTACCATGTGTCTGACACTGACCAACACTACACGCTACTAGGTCTACATGTAACATGACAGAGGAAGTATCAGTACCATGTGTCTGACACTGACCAACACTACAGTCTACTAGGTCTACATGTAACATGACAGAGGAAGTATCTGTACCATGTGTCTGACACTGACCAACACTACAGGCTACTAGGTCTACATGTAACATGACAGAGGAAGTATCTGTACCATGTGTCTGACACTACCAACACTACACGCTACTAGGTCTACATGTAACATGACAGAGGAAGTATCAGTAGCATGTGTCTGACACTGACCAACACTACACACTACTAGGTCTACAGGTAACATGGCAGAGGAAGTATCAGTACCATGTGTCTGACACTGACCAACACTACACATTACTAGGTCTACAGGTAACATGACAGAGGAAGTATCAGTACCATGTGTCTGACACTGACCAACACTACACACTACTAGGTCTACAGGTAACATGACAGAGGAAGTATCTGTACCATGTGTCTGAAACCGACCAACACTAAACACTACTAGGTCTACATGTAACATGACAGAGGAAGTATCAGTACCATCTGTCTGACACCGACCAACACTACACACTACTAGGTCTACAGGAAACATGACAGAGAAAGTATCAGTACCATCTGTGTGACACTGACCAACACTACACACTACTAGGTCTACATGTAACATGACAGAGGAAGTATCAGTACCATCTGTCTGAATCTGACCAACACTACACACTACTAGGTCTACATGTAACATGACAGGGGAAGTAACAGTACCATCTGGCTCACACTGACAACACTACACACTACTTGGTCTACATGTAACATGACAGAGGAAGTATCAGTACCATCTGTCTGACACTGACCAACACTACACACTACTAGGTCTACATGTAACATGACAGAGGAAGTATCAGTACCATCTGTCTGACACTGACCAACACTACACACTACTAGGTCTACATGTAACATGACAGAGGAAGTATCATTACCATGTGTCTGACACTGACCAACACTACACACTACTAGGTCTACATGTAACATGTTAGAGGAAGTATCAGTACCATCTGTCTGACACCGACCCACACTACACACTACTAGGTCTACATGAAACATGACAGAGGAAGTATCTGTACCATGTGTCTGACACCCACCAACACTACACACTACTAGGTCTACATGTAACATGACAGAGGAAGTATCTGTACCATGTGTCTGACACTGACCAACACTACACACTACTAGGTCTACAGGTGACATGACACAGGAAGTATCTGTACCATGCGTCTAACACCGACCACCACTACACACTACTAGGTCTACAGGTAACATGACAGAGGAAGTATCAGTAGCATGTGTCTGACACTGACCAACACTACACACTACTAGGTCTACAGATAACATGACAGAGGAAGTATCAGTACCATGTGTCTGACACTGATCAACACTACACACTACTAGGTCTACAGGTAACATGACAGAGGAAGTATCTGTACCATGTGTCTGAAACCGACCAACACTACACACTACTAGGTCTACATGTAACATGACAGAGGAAGTATCAGTACCATCTGTGTGACACTGACCAACACTACACACTACTAGGTCTACATGTAACATGAAAGAGGAAGTATCAGTACCATGTGTCTGAATCTGACCAACACTACACACTACTAGGTCTACATGTAACATGACAGGGGAAGTATCAGTACCATCTGTCTGAATCTGACCAACACTACACACTACTAGGTCTACATGTAACATGACAGGGGAAGTATCAGTACCATCTGGCTCTCACTGACAACACTACACACTACTAGGTCTACATGAAACATGACAGAGGAAGTATCAGTACCATCTGTCTGACACTGACCAACACTACACACTACTAGGTCTACATGTAACATGACAGAGGAAGTATCAGTACCATCTGTCTGACACTGACCAACACTACACACTACTAGGTCTACATGTAACATGACAGAGGAAGTATCAGTACCATGTGTCTGACACTGACCAACACTACACACTACTAACTCTACAGGTGACATGACAGAGGAAGTATCAGTACCATCTGTCTGACACTGACCAACACTACACACTACTAGGTCTACATGTAACATGACAGAGGAAGTATCAGTACCATCTGTCTGACACCCACCAACACTACACACTACTAGGTCTACATGAAACATGACAGAGGAAGTATCTGTACCATGTGTCTGACACCCACCAACACTACACACTACTAGGTCTACATGTAACATGACAGAGGAAGTATCTGTACCATGTGTCTGACACTGACCAACACTACACACTACTAGGTCTACAGGTGACATGACACAGGAAGTATCTGTACCATGTGTCTAACACCGACCAACACTACACACTACTAGGTCTACAGGTAACATGACAGAGGAAGTATCAGTAGCATGTGTCTGACACTGACCAACACTACACACTACTAGGTCTACAGGTAACATGACAGAGGAAGTATCTGTACCATGTGTCTGACACCGACCAACACTACACACTACTAGGTCTACAGGTAACATGACAGAGGAAGTATCTGTACCATGTGTCTGACACCGAAAAACACTACACACTACTAGGTCTACATGAAACATGACAGAGGAAGTATCTGTACCATGTGTCTGACACTGACCAACACTACAGGCTACTGGGTCTACATGAAACATGACAGAGGAAGTATCAGTACCATGTGTCTAACACCGACCAACTCTACACACTACTAGGTCTACAGGTAACATGACAGAGGAAGTATCAGTACCATGTGTCTAACACCGACCAACACTACACACTACTAGGTCTACACGTAACATGACAGAGGAAGTATCAGTATCATGTGTCTAACACCGACCAACACTACAGGCTACTAGGTCTACATGTAACATGACAGAGGAAGTATCAGTACCATGTGTCTATCACCGACCAACACTACAGGCTACTAGGTCTGCAGGTAACATGACAGAGGATGTATTAGTACCATGTGTCTAACACCGACAAACACTACAGGCTACTAGGTCTGCAGGTAACATGACAGAGGAAGTATCAGTACCATGTGTCTAACACCGACCAACACTACACGCTACTAGGTCTACAGGTAACATGACAGAGGAAGTATCAGTACCATGTGTCTAACACCGACCAACACTACAGGCTACTAGGTCTACAGGTAACATGACAGAGGAAGTATCAGTACCATGTGTCTAACACCGACCAACACTACACACTACTAGGTCTACAGGTAACATGACAGAGGAAGTATCTGTACCATGTGTCTGACACTGACCAACACTACACACTAGTAGGTCTACAGGTAACATGACAGAGGAAGTATCTGTACCATGTGTCTGACACCGACCAACACTACACACTACTAGGTCTACAGGTAACATGACAGAGGAAGTATCTGTACCATGTGTCTGACACCGAAAAAGACTACACGCTACTAGGTCTACAGGTAACATGACAGAGGAAGTATCTGTACCATGTGTCTGACACTGACCAACACTACACCCTACTAGGTCTACAGGTAACATGACAGAGGAAGTATCTGTACCATGTGTCTGACAACGACCAACGCTACACACTACTAGGTCTACAGGTAACATGACAGAGGAAGTATCAGTACCATCTGTCTGACACTGACCAACACTACACACTGCTAGGTCTACAGGTAACATGACAGAGGAAGTATCAGTACCATCTGTCTTACACTGACCAACACTACACGCTACTAGGTCTACAGGTAACATGACAGAGGAAGTATCTGTAACATGTGTCTGACACTACCAACACTACACGTTACTAGGTCTACAGGTAACATGACAGAGGAAGTATCTGTACCATGTGTCTGACACTGAGCAACACTACACGCTACTAAGTCTACAGGTAACATGACAGAGGAAGTATCTGTACCATGTGTCTGACACTGACCACCACTACACGCTACTAGGTCTACATGTAACATGACAGAGGACGTATCAGTAGCATGTGTCTGACACTGACCAACACTACACACTACTAGGTCTACAGGTAACATGGCAGATGAAGTATCAGTACCATGTGTCTGACACTGACCTACACTACACATTACTAGGTCTACAGGTAACATGACAGAGGAAGTATCAGTACCATGTGTCTGACACTGACCAACACTACACACTACTAGGTCTACAGGTAACATGACAGAGGAAGTATCTGTACCATGTGTCTGAAACCGACCAACACTACACACTACTAGGTCTACATGTAACATGACAGAAGAAGTATCAGTACCATCTGTCTGACACCGACCAACACTACACACTACTAGGTCTACAGGAAACATGACAGAGAATGTATCAGTACCATCTGTGTGACACTGACCAACACTACACACTACTAGGTCTACATGTAACATGACAGAGGAAGTATCAGTACCATCTGTCTGAATCTGACCAACGCTACACACTACTAGTTCTACAGGTAACATGACAGAGGAAGTATCTGTACCATGTGTCTGACACTGACCAACACTACACACTACTAGGTCTACAGGTAACATGACAGAGGAAGTATCTGTACCATGTGTCTGAAACCGACCAACACTACACACTACTAGGTCTACATGTAACATGACAGAGGAAGTATCAGTACCATCTGGCTCACACTGACAACACTACACACTACTAAGTCTACATGTAACATGACAGAGGAAGTATCAGTACCATCTGTCTGACACTGACCAACACTACACACTACTAGGTCTACATGTAACATGACAGAGGAAGTATCAGTACCATCTGTCTGACACCGACCAACACTACACACTACTAGGTCTACATGTAACATGACAGAGGAAGTATCAGTACCATCTGTCTGACACCGACCAACACTACACACTACTAGGTCTACATGAAACATGACAGAGGAAGTATCTGTACCATGTGTCTGACACCGACCAACACTACACACTACTAGGTCTACATGTAACATGACAGAGGAAGTATCAGTACCATGTGTCTGACACTGACCAACACTACACAATACTAGGTCTACAGGTGACATGACGCAGGAAGTATCTGTACCATGTGTCTAACACCGACCAACACTAAACAATACTAGGTCTACAGGTAACATGACAGAGGAAGTATCAGTAGCATGTGTCTGACACTGACCAACATTACAGGCTACTAGGTCTACATGTAACATGACAGGGGATGTATCAGTACCATGTGTCTGACACCGACCAACACTACACACTACTAGGTCTACATGAAACATGACAGAGGAAGTATCTGTACCATGTGTCTGACACTGACCAACACAACAGGCTACTGGGTCTACATGAAACATGACAGAGGAAGTATCAGTACCATGTGTCTAACACCGACCAACTCTACACACTACTAGGTCTACAGGTAACATGACAGAGGAAGTATCAGTACCATGTGTCTAACACCGACCAACACTACACACTACTAGGTCTACATGTAACATGACAGAGGAAGTATCAGTATCATGTGTCTAACACCGACCAACACTACAGGCTACTAGGTCTTCATGTAACATGACAGAGGAAGTATCAGTACCATGTGTCTAACACCGACCAACACTACAGGCTACTAGGTCTACATGTAACATGACAGAGGAAGTATCAGTACCATGTGTCTAACACCGACCAACACTACAGGCTACTAGGTCTGCAGGTAACATGACAGAGGAAGTATCAGTACCATGTGTCTAACACCGACCAACACTACAGGCTACTAGGTCTACAGGTAACACGACAGAGGAAGTATCAGTACCATGTGTCTAACACCGACCAACACTACAGGCTACTAGGTCTACAGGTAACATGACAGAGGAAGTATCAGTACCATGTGTCTAACACCGACCAACACTACACACTACTAGGTCTACAGGTAACATGACAGAGGAAGTATCTGTACCATGTGTCTGACACTGACAAACACTACACACTACTAGGTCTACATGAAACATGACAGAGGAAGTATCTGTACCATCTCCCTGACATCGACCAACACTACACACAACTAGGTCTACAGGTAACATGACAGAGGAAGTATCTGTACCATGTGTCTAACACCGAACAACATTACAGGCTACTAGGTCTACAGGTAACATGACAGAGGAAGTATCTGTACCATGTGTCTAACACCGACCAACACTACACACTTTTAGGTCTACAGGTAACATGACAGATGAAGTATCAGTACCATGTGTCTGACACTGACCAACACTACACACTACTAGGTCTGCATGTAACATGACAGGGGAAGTATCAGTACCATGTGTCTGACACTGACCAACACTACACATTACTAGGTCTACAGGAAACATGACAGAGGAAGTATCAGTACCATGTGTCTGACACTGACCAACACTACACACTACTAGGTCTACAGGTAACATGACAGAGGAAGTATCTGTACCATGTGTCTGATACCGACCAACACTAAACACTACTAGGTCTACATGTAACATGACAGAGGAAGTATCAGTACCATCTGTCTGACACCGACCAACACTACACACTACTAGGTCTACAGGAAACATGACAGAGAAAGTATCAGTACCATCTGTGTGACACTGACCAACACTACACACTACTAGGTCTACATGTAACATGACAGAGGAAGTATCAGTACCATCTGTCTGAATCTGACCAACACTACACACTACTAGGTCTACATGTAACATGACAGGGGAAGTAACAGTACCATCTGGCTCACACTGACAACACTACACACTACTTGGTCTACATGTAACATGACAGAGGAAGTATCAGTACCATCTGTCTGACACTGACCAACACTACACACTACTAGGTCTACATGTAACATGACAGAGGAAGTATCAGTACCATCTGTCTGACACTGACCAACACTACACACTACTAGGTCTACATGTAACATGACAGAGGAAGTATCAGTACCATGTGTCTGACACCGATCAAGACTACACGCTACTAGGTCTACAGTTAACATGACAGAGGAAGTATCTGTACCATGTGTCTGACACCGATCAAGACTACACACTACTAGGTCTACAGGTAACATGACAGAGGAAGTATCTGTACCATGTGTCTGACACCGATCAAGACTACACGCTACTAGGTCTACAGTTAACATGACAGAGGAAGTATCTGTACCATGTGTCTGACACCGATCAAGACTACACACTACTAGGTCTACAGGTAACATGACAGAGGAAGTATCAGTACCATGTGTCTGACACCGACCAACACTACACACTACTAGGTCTACATGTAACATGACAGAGGAAGTATCTGTACCATGTGTCTGACACCGACCAACACTACACACTACTAGGTCTACATGAAACATGAAAGAGGAAGTATCTGTACCATGTGTCTGACACTGACCAACACTACAGGCTACTGGGTCTACATGAAACATGACAGAGGATGTATCAGTACCATGTGTCTAACACCGACCAACGCTACACACTACTAGGTCTACAGGTAACATGACAGAGGAAGTATCAGCACCATGTGTCTAACACCGACCAACGCTACACACTACTAGGTCTACAGGTAACATGACAGAGGAAGTATCAGTACCATGTGTCTAACACCGACCAACATTACACACTACTAGGCCTACATGTAACATGACAGAGGAAGTATCAGTACCATGTGTCTGACACCGACCAACTCTACACACTAGTAGGTCTACATGTAACATGACAGAGGAAGTATCAGTATCATGTGTCTGACACTGACCAACACTACACACTACTAGATCTACAGGTAACATGACAGAGGAAGTATCAGTACCATGTGTCTAACACCGACCAACACTACAGGCTACTACGTCTACAGGTAACATGACAGAGGAAGTATCAGTACCATGTGTCTAACACCGACCAACACTACAGGCTACTACGTCTACAGGTAACATGACAGAGGAAGTATCAGTACCATCTGTCTAACACCGACCAACACTACAGGCTACTAGGTCTGCAGGTAACATGACAGAGGAAGTATCAGTACCATGTGTCTAACACCGACCAACACTACACACTACTAGGCCTACAGGTAACATGACAGAGGAAGTATCTGTACCATGTGTCTGACACTGACCAACACTACACACTACTAGGTCTACAGGTAACATGACAGAGGAAGTACAGTACCATCTGTCTGACACTGACCAACGCTACACACTACTAGGTCTACAGGTAACATGACAGAGGAAGTATCAGTACCATGTGTCTAACACCGACCAACACTACAGGCTACTAGGTCTACAGGTAACATGACAGAGGAAGTATCAGTACCATGTGTCTGACACCTACCAACACTACAGGCTACTAGGTCTACAGGTAACATGACAGAGGAAGTATCAGTACCATGTGTCTAACACCTACCAACACTACACACTACTAGGTCTACAGGTAACATGACAGAGGAAGTATCAGTACCATGTGTCTAACACCGACCAACACTACACACTACTAGGTCTACATGTAACATGACAGAGGAAGTATCAGTACCATGTGTCTAACACCGACCAACACTACAGGCTACTAGGTCTACAGTTAACATGACACAGGAAGTATCTGTACCCTGTGTCTAACACCGACCAACACTACAGGCTACTAGGTCTACAGGTAACATGACAGAGGAAGTATCAGTACCATGTGTCTAACACCGACCAACATTACAGGCTACTAGGTCTACAGGTAACATGACAGAGGAAGTATCTGTACCATGTGTCTGACACTGACCAACACTACACACTACTAGGTCTACATGAAACATGACAGAGGAAGTATCAGTACCATGTGTCTGACATCGACCAACACTACACACTACTAGGTCTACAGGTAACATGACACAGGAAGTATCTGTACCATGTGTCTAACACCGACCAACACTACACACTTTTAGGTCTACAGGTAACATGACAGAGGAAGTATCAGTACCATGTGTCTGACACTGACCAACACTACACACTACTAGGTCTACATGTAACATGACAAGGGAAGTATCAGTACCATGTGCCTGACACTGACCAAAACTACACACTACTAGGTCTACAGGTAACATGACAGAGAAAGTATCAGTACCATGTGTCTAACACCGACCAACACTACACACTACTAGGTCTACATGTAACATGACAGGGGAAGTATCAGTACCATGTGTTTGACACCGACCAACACTACACACTACTAGGTCTACAGGTAACATGACAGAGGAAGTATCAGTACCATATGTCTGACACCGACCAACACTACACACTACTAGGTCTACAGGTAACATGACAGAGGAAGTATCTGTACCATGTGTCTGACACCGACCAACACTACAGAATACTAGGTCTACATGTAACATGACAGAGGAAGTATCAGTACCATGTGTCTAACACCGACCAACACTACAGGCTACTAGGTCTACATGTAACATGACAGAGGAAGTATCAGTACCATGTGTCTGACACTGACCAAAGTACACGCTACTAGGTCTATAGGTAACATGACAGAGGAAGTATCTGTACCATGTGCCTGACACTGAGCAACACTACACACTACTAGGTCTACAGGTAACATGACAGAGGAAGTATCAGTACTATCTGTCTGACACTGACCAACGCTACACACTACTAGGTCTACATGTAACATGACAGGGGAAGTATCAGTACAATGTGTCTGACACTGACCAACACTACACGCTACTAGGTCTACAGGTAACATGACAGAGGAAGTATCTGTACCATGTGTCTGACACTGACCAACACTTCACACTATTAGGTCTACAGGTAACATGACAGAGGAAGTATCTGTACCATGTGTCTGACACTGACCAACACTACACGCTACTAGGTCTACATGTAACATGACAGAGGAAGTATCAGTACCATGTGTCTGACACTGACCAACACTACACACTACTAGGTCTACAGGTAACATGACAGAGGAAGTATCAGTACCATGTGTCTGACACCGACCAACACTACACACTACTAGGTCTACAGGTAACATGACAGAGGAAGTATCAGTACCATGTGTCTGACACCGACCAACACTACACACTACTAGGTCTACAGGTAACATGACAGAGGAAGTATCAGTATCATGTGTCTGACACCGACCAACACTACACACTACTAGGTCTACATGTAACATGACAGAGGAAGTATCAGTACCATGTGTCTGACACCGACCAACACTACACACTACTAGGTCAACATGTAACATGACAGAGGAAGTATCTGTACCATGTGTCTGACACCGACCAACTCTACACACTGCTAGGTCTACATGTAACATGACAGAGGATGTATCAGTACCATCTGTGTGACTCTGACCAACACTACACACTACTAGGTCTACATGTAACATGACAGGGGAAGTATCAGTACCATCTGTCTGAATCTGACCAACACTACACACTACTACGTCTACATGTAACATGACAGGGGAAGTATTAGTACCATCTGTCTGACACTGACCAACACTACACACTACTAGGTCTACATGTAACATGACAGAGGAAGTATCAGTACCATCTGTCTGACACCGACCAACACTACACACTACTAGGTCTACATGTAACATGACAGAGGAAGTATCAGTACCATCTGTCTGACACCGACCAACACTACACACTACTAGGTCTACATGTAACATGACAGAGGAAGTATCAGTACCATCTGTCTGACACCGACCAACGCTACACACTACTAGGTCTACATGTAACATGACAGAGGAAGTATCAGTACCATGTGTCTGACACCGACCAACCCTACACACTACTAGGTCTACATGAAACATGACAGAGGAAGTATCAGTACCATCTGTCTGACACCGACCAACACTACACACTACTAGGTCTACATGAAACATGACAGAGGAAGTATCTGTACCATGTGTCTGAAACGAACCAACACTACACACTACTAGGTCTACATGTAACATGACAGAGGAAGTATCAGTACCATGTGTCTGACACTGACCAACACTACACACTACTAGGTCTACATGAAACATGACAGAGGAAGTATCTGTACCATGTGTCTGACACCGACCAACACTACAGGCTACTGGGTCTACAGGTAACATGACAGGAGAAGTATCAGTACCATGTGTCTAACACCGACCAACACTACACACTACTAGGTCTACATGTAACATGACAGAGGAAGTATCAGTACCATGTGTCTAACAATGACCAACACTACAGGCTACTGGGTCTACATGAAAAATGACAGAGGAAGTATCAGTACCATGTGTCTAACACCGACCAACGCTACACACTACTAGGTCTACAGGTAACATGACAGAGGAAGTATCAGTACCATGTGTCTAACACCGACCAACGCTACACACTACTAGGTCTACAGGTAACATGACAGAGGAAGTATCAGTACCATGTGTCTGACACCGACCAACATTACACACTAGTAGGTCTACATGTAACATGACAGAGGAAGTATCAGTACCATGTGTCTGACATCGACCAACACTACACACTACTAGGTCTACATGTAACATGACAGAGGAAGTATCAGTACCATGTGTCTAACACCGACCAACACTACACACTACTAGGTCTGCAGGTAACATGACAGAGGAAGTATCAGTACCATGTGTCTAACACCGACCAACACTACACACTACTAGGTCTGCAGGTAACATGACAGAGGAAGTATCAGTACCATGTGTCTAACACCGACCAACACTACACACTACTAGGTCTACATGTAACATGACAGAGGAAGTATCAGTACCATCTGTCTGAATCTGACCAACACTACACACTACTAGGTCTACATGTAACATGACAGGGGAAGTATCAGTACCATCTGTCTGACACTGACCCACACTACACACTACTAGGTCTACATGTAACATGACAGAGGAAGTATCAGTACCATCTATCTGACACCGACCAACACTACACACTACTAGGTCTACAGGTAACATGACAGAGGAAGTATCAGTACCATCTGTCTGACACCGACCAACACTACACACTACTAGGTCTACATGTAACATGACAGAGGAAGTATCAGTACCATCTGTCTGACACCGACCAACGCTACACACTACTAGGTCTACATGTAACATGACAGAGACAGTATCAGTACCATGTGTCTGACACCGACCAACGCTACACACTACTAGGTCTACATGTAACATGACAGAGGAAGTATCAGTACCATCTGTCTGACACCGACCAACACTACACACTACTAGGTCTACATGAAACATGACAGAGGAAGTATCTGTACCATGTGTCTGACACCGACCAACACTACACACTACTAGGTCTACAGGTGACATGACAGAGGAAGTATCTGTACCATGTGTCTGACACCGACCAACACTACACACTACTAGGTCTACATGTAACATGACAGAGGAAGTATCAGTACCATGTGTCTAACACTGACCAACACTACACACTACTAGGTCTACATGAAACATGACAGAGGAAGTATCTGTACCATGTGTCTGACACCGACCAACACTACACACTACTAGGTCTACATGAAACATGACAGAGGAAGTATCTGTACCATGTGTCTGACACCGACCAACACTACACACTACTAGGTCTACATGAAACATGACAGAGGAAGTATCTGTACCATGTGTCCGACACTGACCAACACTACACACTACTAGGTCTACATGTAACATGACAGAGGAAGTATCAGTACCATGTGTCTGACACAGACCAACACTACACACTACTAGGTCTACATGTAACATGACAGAGGAAGTATCAGTACCATGTGTCTGACACTGACCAACACTACACACTACTAACTCAACAGGTGACATGACAGAGGAAGTATCTGTACCATGTGTCTAACACCGACCAACACTAAACACTACTAACTCTACAGGTGACATGACACAGGAAGTATCTGTACCATGTGTCTAACACCGACCAACACTACACACTACTAGGTCTACAGGTAACATGACAGAGGAAGTATCTGTACCATGTGTCTGACACCGACCAACACTACACGTTACTAGGTCTACAGGTAACATGACAGAGGAAGTATCTGTACCATGTGTCTGACACCGACAAACACTACACACTACTAGGTCTACAGGTAACATGACAGAGGAAGTATCAGTAGCATGTGTCTGACACCGACCAACACTACACACTACTAGGTCTACAGGTAACATGACAGAGGAAGTATCAGTAGGATGTGTCTGACACCGACCAACACTACACACTACTAGGTCTACAGGTAACATGACAGAGGAAGTATCTGTAGCATGTGTCTGACACCGACCAACACTACACGTTACTAGGTCTACAGGTAACATGACAGAGGAAGTATCTGTAGCATGTGTCTGACACCGACCAACACTACACGTTACTAGGTCTACAGGTAACATGACAGAGGAAGTATCTGTACCATGTGTCTGACACCGACAAACACTACACGCTACTAGGTCTACAGGTAACATGACAGAGGAAGTATCAGTACCATGTGTCTAACACCGACCAACACTACACACTACTAGGTCTACATGAAACATGACAGGGGAAGTATCAGTACCATGTGTCTGACACCGACCAACACTACACACTACTAGGTCTACAGGTAACATGACAGAGGAAGTATCAGTACCATGTGTCTGACGCTGACCAACACTACACACTACTAGGTCTACAGGTAACATGACAGAGGAAGTATCTGTACCATGTGTCTGACACCGACCAACACTACACACTACTAGGTCTACAGGTAACATGACAGAGGAAGTATCTGTACCATGTGTCTGACACCGATCAAGACTACACGCTACTAGGTCTACAGGTAACATGACAGAGGAAGTATCTGTAACATGTGTCTGACACCGACCAACACTACACACTACTAGGTCTACATGAAACATGACAGAGGAAGTATCTGTACCATGTGTCTGACACTGACCAACACTACAGGCTACTGGGTCTACATGAAACATGACAGAGGAAGTATCAGTACCATGTGTCTGACACCGACCAACGCTACACACTACTAGGTCTACAGGTAACATGACAGAGGAAGTATCAGTACCATGTGTCTAACACCGACCAACGCTACACACTACTAGGTCTACAGGTAACATGACAGAGGAAGTATCAGTACCATGTGTCTAACACTGACCAACATTACACACTACTAGGTCTACATGTAACATGACAGAGGAAGTATAAGTACCATGTGTCTGACACCGACCAACTCTACACACTAGTAGGTCTACATGTAACATGACAGAGGAAGTATCAGTATCATGTGTCTGACACTGACCAACACTACACACTACTAGGTCTACAGGTAACATGACAGAGGAAGTATCAGTACCATGTATCTAACACCGACCAACACTACAGGCTACTAGGTCTACAGGTAACATGACAGAGGAAGTATCAGTACCATGTGTCTAACACCGACCAACACTACAGGCTACTACGTCTACAGGTAACATGACAGAGGAAGTATCAGTACCATGTGTCTAACACCGACCAACACTACAGGCTACTAGGTCTGCAGGTAACATGACAAAGGAAGTATCAGTACCATGTGTCTAACACCGACCAACACTACACACTACTAGGTCTACAGGTAACATGACAGAGGAAGTATCTGTACCATGTGTCTGACACTGACCAACACTACACACTACTAGGTCTACATGTAACATGACAGAGGAAGTACAGTACCATCTGTCTGACACTGACCAACGCTACACACTACTAGGTCTACAGGTAACATGAAAGAGGAAGTATCAGTACCATGTGTCTAACACCGACCAACACTACAGGCTACTAGGTCTACAGGTTACATGACAGAGGAAGTATCAGTACCATGTGTCTCACACCGACAACACTACAGGCTATTTGGTCTACAGGTAACATGACAGAGGAAGTATCAGTACCATATGTCTAACACCGACCAACACTACACACTACTAGGTCTACAGGTAACATGACAGAGGAACTATCAGTACCATGTGTCTAACACCGACCAACACTACACACTACTAGGTCTACATGTAACATGACAGAGGAAGTATCAGTACCATGTGTCTAACACCGACCAACACTACAGGCTACTAGGTCTACGGTTAACATGACACAGGAAGTATCTGTACCATGTGTCTAACACCGACCAACACTACAGGCTACTAGGTCTACAGGTAACATGACACAGGAAGTATCTGTACCATGTGTCTAACACCGACCAACACTACAGGCTACTAGGTCTACAGTTAACATGACAGAAGAAGTATCAGTACCATGTGTCTAACACCGACCAACACTACAGGCTACTAGGTCTACAGGTAACATGACAGAGGAAGTATCTGTACCATGTGTCTAACACCGACCAACACTGCACACTACTAGGTCTACAGGTAACATGACAGAGGAAGTATCAGTACCATGTGTCTAACACCGACCAACACTACACACTACTAGGTCTACAGGTAACATGACAGAGGAAGTATCAGTACCATGTGTCTAAATCCGACCAACACTACACGCTACTAGGTCTACAGGTAACATGACAGAAAAAGTATCTGTACCATGTGTCTAACACCGACAAACACTACACACTACTAGGTCTACATGTAACATGACAGGGGAAGTATCTGCACCATGTGTCTAACACCGACAAACACTACAGGCTACTGGGTCTACATGTAACTTGACAGAGGAAGTATCAGTACCATGTGTCTGACAACGACCAACACTACAGGCTACTGGGTCTACATGTAACATGACAGGGGAAGTATCTGTACCGTGTGTCTAACACCGACAAACACTACACACTACTAGGTCTACATGTAACATGACAGAGGAAGTATCAGTACCATGTGTCTGACACCGACCAACACTACAGGCTACTGGGTCTACATGTAACATGACAGGGGAAGTATCTGTACCATGTGTCTAACACCGACAAACACTACACACTACTAGGTCTACATGTAACATGACAGGGGAAGTATCTGTACCATGTGTCTGACACCGACCAACACTACAGGCTACTAGGTCTACATGTAACATGACAGGGGAAGTATCTGTACCATGTGTCTAACACCGACAAACACTACGCACTACTAGGTCTACATGTAACATGACAGAGGAAGTATCAGTACCATGTGTCTGACACCGACCAACACTACAGGCTACTGGGTCTACATGTAACATGACAGAGGAAGTATCAGTACCATCTGTCTGACACTGACCAACACTACACACTACTAGGTCTACATGTAACATGACAGAGGAAGTATCATTACCATGTGTCTGACACTGACCAACACTACACC
Source organism: Deroplatys truncata (assembly GCA_030765065.1). Taxonomy (NCBI): domain Eukaryota; kingdom Metazoa; phylum Arthropoda; class Insecta; order Mantodea; family Mantidae; genus Deroplatys; species Deroplatys truncata. The sequence continues at coordinate 94,012 of JAUKNL010000192.1, read as the reverse complement.
ATACTAGGTCTACATGTAACATGTTAGAGGAAGTATCAGTACCATCTGTCTGACACCGACCAACACTACACACTACTAGGTCTACATGAAACATGACAGAGGAAGTATCTGTACCATGTGTCTGACACCCACCAACACTACACACTACTAGGTCTACATGTAACACGACAGAGGAAGTATCTGTACCATGTGTCTGACACTGACCAACACTACACACTACTAGGTCTACAGGTGACATGACACAGGAAGTATCTGTACCATGCGTCTAACACCGACCACCACTACACACTACTAGGTCTACAGGTAACATGACAGAGGAAGTATCAGTAGCATGTGTCTGACACTGACCAACACTACACACTACTAGGTCTACAGATAACATGACAGAGGAAGTATCAGTACCATGTGTCTGACACTGATCAACACTACACACTACTAGGTCTACAGGTAACATGACAGAGGAAGTATCTGTACCATGTGTCTGAAACCGACCAACACTACACACTACTAGGTCTACATGTAACATGACAGAGGAAGTATCAGTACCATCTGTGTGACACTGACCAACACTACACACTACTAGGTCTACATGTAACATGAAAGAGGAAGTATCAGTACCATGTGTCTGAATCTGACCAACACTACACACTACTAGGTCTACATGTAACATGACAGGGGAAGTATCAGTACCATCTGTCTGAATCTGACCAACACTACACACTACTAGGTCTACATGTAACATGACAGGGGAAGTATCAGTACCATCTGGCTCTCACTGACAACACTACACACTACTAGGTCTACATGAAACATGACAGAGGAAGTATCAGTACCATCTGTCTGACACTGACCAACACTACACACTACTAGGTCTACATGTAACATGACAGAGGAAGTATCAGTACCATCTGTCTGACACTGACCAACACTACACACTACTAGGTCTACATGTAACATGACAGAGGAAGTATCAGTACCATGTGTCTGACACTGACCAACACTACACACTAATAACTCTACAGGTGACATGACAGAGGAAGTATCAGTACCATCTGTCTGACACTGACCAACACTACACACTACTAGGTCTACATGTAACATGACAGAGGAAGTATCAGTACCATCTGTCTGACACCCACCAACACTACACACTACTAGGTCTACATGAAACATGACAGAGGAAGTATCTGTACCATGTGTCTGACACCCCAACACTACACACTACTAGGTCTACATGTAACACGACAGAGGAAGTATCTGTACCATGTGTCTGACACTGACCAACACTACACACTACTAGGTCTACAGGTGACATGACACAGGAAGTATCTGTACCATGTGTCTAACACCGACCAACACTACACACTACTAGGTCTACAGGTAACATGACAGAGGAAGTATCAGTAGCATGTGTCTGACACTGACCAACACTACACACTACTAGGTCTACAGGTAACATGACAGAGGAAGTATCTGTACCATGTGTCTGACACCGACCAACACTACACACTACTAGGTCTACAGGTAACATGACAGAGGAAGTATCTGTACCATGTGTCTGACACCGAAAAACACTACACACTACTAGGTCTACATGAAACATGACAGAGGAAGTATCTGTACCATGTGTCTGACACTGACCAACACTACAGGCTACTGGGTCTACATGAAACATGACAGAGGAAGTATCAGTACCATGTGTCTAACACCGACCAACTCTACACACTACTAGGTCTACAGGTAACATGACAGAGGAAGTATCAGTACCATGTGTCTAACACCGACCAACACTACACACTACTAGGTCTACACGTAACATGACAGAGGAAGTATCAGTATCATGTGTCTAACACCGACCAACACTACAGGCTACTAGGTCTACATGTAACATGACAGAGGAAGTATCAGTACCATGTGTCTATCACCGACCAACACTACAGGCTACTAGGTCTGCAGGTAACATGACAGAGGATGTATTAGTACCATGTGTCTAACACCGACAAACACTACAGGCTACTAGGTCTGCAGGTAACATGACAGAGGAAGTATCAGTACCATGTGTCTAACACCGACCAACACTACACGCTACTAGGTCTACAGGTAACATGACAGAGGAAGTATCAGTACCATGTGTCTAACACCGACCAACACTACAGGCTACTAGGTCTACAGGTAACATGACAGAGGAAGTATCAGTACCATGTGTCTAACACCGACCAACACTACACACTACTAGGTCTACAGGTAACATGACAGAGGAAGTATCTGTACCATGTGTCTGACACTGACCAACACTACACACTAGTAGGTCTACAGGTAACATGACAGAGGAAGTATCTGTACCATGTGTCTGACACCGACCAACACTACACACTACTAGGTCTACAGGTAACATGACAGAGGAAGTATCTGTACCATGTGTCTGACACCGAAAAAGACTACACGCTACTAGGTCTACAGGTAACATGACAGAGGAAGTATCTGTACCATGTGTCTGACACTGACCAACACTACACCCTACTAGGTCTACAGGTAACATGACAGAGGAAGTATCTGTACCATGTGTCTGACAACGACCAACGCTACACACTACTAGGTCTACAGGTAACATGACAGAGGAAGTATCAGTACCATCTGTCTGACACTGACCAACACTACACACTGCTAGGTCTACAGGTAACATGACAGAGGAAGTATCAGTACCATCTGTCTTACACTGACCAACACTACACGCTACTAGGTCTACAGGTAACATGACAGAGGAAGTATCTGTAACATGTGTCTGACACTACCAACACTACACGTTACTAGGTCTACAGGTAACATGACAGAGGAAGTATCTGTACCATGTGTCTGACACTGAGCAACACTACACGCTACTAAGTCTACAGGTAACATGACAGAGGAAGTATCTGTACCATGTGTCTGACACTGACCACCACTACACGCTACTAGGTCTACATGTAACATGACAGAGGACGTATCAGTAGCATGTGTCTGACACTGACCAACACTACACACTACTAGGTCTACAGGTAACATGGCAGATGAAGTATCAGTACCATGTGTCTGACACTGACCTACACTACACATTACTAGGTCTACAGGTAACATGACAGAGGAAGTATCAGTACCATGTGTCTGACACTGACCAACACTACACACTACTAGGTCTACAGGTAACATGACAGAGGAAGTATCTGTACCATGTGTCTGAAACCGACCAACACTACACACTACTAGGTCTACATGTAACATGACAGAAGAAGTATCAGTACCATCTGTCTGACACCGACCAACACTACACACTACTAGGTCTACAGGAAACATGACAGAGAATGTATCAGTACCATCTGTGTGACACTGACCAACACTACACACTACTAGGTCTACATGTAACATGACAGAGGAAGTATCAGTACCATCTGTCTGAATCTGACCAACGCTACACACTACTAGTTCTACAGGTAACATGACAGAGGAAGTATCTGTACCATGTGTCTGACACTGACCAACACTACACACTACTAGGTCTACAGGTAACATGACAGAGGAAGTATCTGTACCATGTGTCTGAAACCGACCAACACTACACACTACTAGGTCTACATGTAACATGACAGAGGAAGTATCAGTACCATCTGGCTCACACTGACAACACTACACACTACTAAGTCTACATGTAACATGACAGAGGAAGTATCAGTACCATCTGTCTGACACTGACCAACACTACACACTACTAGGTCTACATGTAACATGACAGAGGAAGTATCAGTACCATCTGTCTGACACCGACCAACACTACACACTACTAGGTCTACATGTAACATGACAGAGGAAGTATCAGTACCATCTGTCTGACACCGACCAACACTACACACTACTAGGTCTACATGAAACATGACAGAGGAAGTATCTGTACCATGTGTCTGACACCGACCAACACTACACACTACTAGGTCTACATGTAACATGACAGAGGAAGTATCAGTACCATGTGTCTGACACTGACCAACACTACACAATACTAGGTCTACAGGTGACATGACGCAGGAAGTATCTGTACCATGTGTCTAACACCGACCAACACTAAACAATACTAGGTCTACAGGTAACATGACAGAGGAAGTATCAGTAGCATGTGTCTGACACTGACCAACATTACAGGCTACTAGGTCTACATGTAACATGACAGGGGATGTATCAGTACCATGTGTCTGACACCGACCAACACTACACACTACTAGGTCTACATGAAACATGACAGAGGAAGTATCTGTACCATGTGTCTGACACTGACCAACACAACAGGCTACTGGGTCTACATGAAACATGACAGAGGAAGTATCAGTACCATGTGTCTAACACCGACCAACTCTACACACTACTAGGTCTACAGGTAACATGACAGAGGAAGTATCAGTACCATGTGTCTAACACCGACCAACACTACACACTACTAGGTCTACATGTAACATGACAGAGGAAGTATCAGTATCATGTGTCTAACACCGACCAACACTACAGGCTACTAGGTCTTCATGTAACATGACAGAGGAAGTATCAGTACCATGTGTCTAACACCGACCAACACTACAGGCTACTAGGTCTACATGTAACATGACAGAGGAAGTATCAGTACCATGTGTCTAACACCGACCAACACTACAGGCTACTAGGTCTGCAGGTAACATGACAGAGGAAGTATCAGTACCATGTGTCTAACACCGACCAACACTACAGGCTACTAGGTCTACAGGTAACACGACAGAGGAAGTATCAGTACCATGTGTCTAACACCGACCAACACTACAGGCTACTAGGTCTACAGGTAACATGACAGAGGAAGTATCAGTACCATGTGTCTAACACCGACCAACACTACACACTACTAGGTCTACAGGTAACATGACAGAGGAAGTATCTGTACCATGTGTCTGACACTGACAAACACTACACACTACTAGGTCTACATGAAACATGACAGAGGAAGTATCTGTACCATCTCTCTGACATCGACCAACACTACACACAACTAGGTCTACAGGTAACATGACAGAGGAAGTATCTGTACCATGTGTCTAACACCGAACAACATTACAGGCTACTAGGTCTACAGGTAACATGACAGAGGAAGTATCTGTACCATGTGTCTAACACCGACCAACACTACACACTTTTAGGTCTACAGGTAACATGACAGATGAAGTATCAGTACCATGTGTCTGACACTGACCAACACTACACACTACTAGGTCTGCATGTAACATGACAGGGGAAGTATCAGTACCATGTGTCTGACACTGACCAACACTACACATTACTAGGTCTACAGGTAACATGACAGAGGAAGTATCAGTACCATGTGTCTGACACTGACCAACACTACACACTACTAGGTCTACAGGTAACATGACAGAGGAAGTATCTGTACCATGTGTCTGATACCGACCAACACTAAACACTACTAGGTCTACATGTAACATGACAGAGGAAGTATCAGTACCATCTGTCTGACACCGACCAACACTACACACTACTAGGTCTACAGGAAACATGACAGAGAAAGTATCAGTACCATCTGTGTGACACTGACCAACACTACACACTACTAGGTCTACATGTAACATGACAGAGGAAGTATCAGTACCATCTGTCTGAATCTGACCAACACTACACACTACTAGGTCTACATGTAACATGACAGGGGAAGTAACAGTACCATCTGGCTCACACTGACAACACTACACACTACTTGGTCTACATGTAACATGACAGAGGAAGTATCAGTACCATCTGTCTGACACTGACCAACACTACACACTACTAGGTCTACATGTAACATGACAGAGGAAGTATCAGTACCATCTGTCTGACACTGACCAACACTACACACTACTAGGTCTACATGTAACATGACAGAGGAAGTATCAGTACCATGTGTCTGACACTGACCAACACTACACACTACTAGGTCTACATGTAACATGTTAGAGGAAGTATCAGTACCATCTGTCTGACACCGACCAACACTACACACTACTAGGTCTGCATGAAACATGACAGAGGAAGTATCTGTACCATGTGTCTGACACCCACCAACACTACACACTACTAGGTCTACATGTAACATGACAGAGGAAGTATCTGTACCATGTGTCTGACACTGACCAACACTACACACTACTAGGTCTACAGGTGACATGACACAGGAAGTATCTGTACCATGCATCTAACACCGACCACCACTACACACTACTAGGTCTACAGGTAACATGACAGAGGAAGTATCAGTAGCATGTGTCTGACACTGACCAACACTACACACTACTAGGTCTACAGATAACATGACAGAGGAAGTATCAGTACCATGTGTCTGACACTGACCAACACTACACACTACTAGGTCTACAGGTAACATGACAGAGGAAGTATCTGTACCATGTGTCTGAAACCGACCAACACTACACACTACTAGGTCTACATGTAACATGACAGAGGAAGTATCAGTACCATGTGTCTAACACCGACCAACACTACAGGCTACTATGTCTACAGTTAACATGACACAGGAAGTATCTGTACCATATGTCTAACACCGACCAACACTACAGGCTACTAGGTCTACAGGTAACATGACACAGGAAGTATCTGTACCATGTGTCTAACACCGACCAACACTACAGGCTACTAGGTCTACAGTTAACATGACAGAGGAAGTATCAGTACCATGTGTCTAACACCGACCAACACTGCACACTACTAGGTCTACAGGTAACATAACAGAGGAAGTATCTGTACCATGTGTCTGACACCGATCAAGACTACACGCTACTAGGTCTACAGTTAACATGACAGAGGAAGTATCTGTACCATGTGTCTGACACCGATCAAGACTACACACTACTAGGTCTACAGGTAACATGACAGAGGAAGTATCTGTACCATGTGTCTGACACCGATCAAGACTACACGCTACTAGGTCTACAGTTAACATGACAGAGGAAGTATCTGTACCATGTGTCTGACACCGATCAAGACTACACACTACTAGGTCTACAGGTAACATGACAGAGGAAGTATCAGTACCATGTGTCTGACACCGACCAACACTACACACTACTAGGTCTACATGTAACATGACAGAGGAAGTATCTGTACCATGTGTCTGACACCGACCAACACTACACACTACTAGGTCTACATGAAACATGAAAGAGGAAGTATCTGTACCATGTGTCTGACACTGACCAACACTACAGGCTACTGGGTCTACATGAAACATGACAGAGGATGTATCAGTACCATGTGTCTAACACCGACCAATGCTACACACTACTAGGTCTACAGGTAACATGACAGAGGAAGTATCAGCACCATGTGTCTAACACCGACCAACGCTACACACTACTAGGTCTACAGGTAACATGACAGAGGAAGTATCAGTACCATGTGTCTAACACCGACCAACATTACACACTACTAGGCCTACATGTAACATGACAGAGGAAGTATCAGTACCATGTGTCTGACACCGACCAACTCTACACACTAGTAGGTCTACATGTAACATGACAGAGGAAGTATCAGTATCATGTGTCTGACACTGACCAACACTACACACTACTAGGTCTACAGGTAACATGACAGAGGAAGTATCAGTACCATGTGTCTAACACCGACCAACACTACAGGCTACTACGTCTACAGGTAACATGACAGAGGAAGTATCAGTACCATGTGTCTAACACCGACCAACACTACAGGCTACTACGTCTACAGGTAACATGACAGAGGAAGTATCAGTACCATCTGTCTAACACCGACCAACACTACAGGCTACTAGGTCTGCAGGTAACATGACAGAGGAAGTATCAGTACCATGTGTCTAACACCGACCAACACTACACACTACTAGGCCTACAGGTAACATGACAGAGGAAGTATCTGTACCATGTGTCTGACACTGACCAACACTACACACTACTAGGTCTACAGGTAACATGACAGAGGAAGTACAGTACCATCTGTCTGACACTGACCAACGCTACACACTACTAGGTCTACAGGTAACATGACAGAGGAAGTATCAGTACCATGTGTCTAACACCGACCAACACTACAGGCTACTAGGTCTACAGGTAACATGACAGAGGAAGTATCAGTACCATGTGTCTGACACCTACCAACACTACAGGCTACTAGGTCTACAGGTAACATGACAGAGGAAGTATCAGTACCATGTGTCTAACACCTACCAACACTACACACTACTAGGTCTACAGGTAACATGACAGAGGAAGTATCAGTACCATGTGTCTAACACCGACCAACACTACACACTACTAGGTCTACATGTAACATGACAGAGGAAGTATCAGTACCATGTGTCTAACACCGACCAACACTACAGGCTACTAGGTCTACAGTTAACATGACACAGGAAGTATCTGTACCCTGTGTCTAACACCGACCAACACTACAGGCTACTAGGTCTACAGGTAACATGACAGAGGAAGTATCAGTACCATGTGTCTAACACCGACCAACATTACAGGCTACTAGGTCTACAGGTAACATGACAGAGGAAGTATCTGTACCATGTGTCTGACACTGACCAACACTACACACTACTAGGTCTACATGAAACATGACAGAGGAAGTATCAGTACCATGTGTCTGACATCGACCAACACTACACACTACTAGGTCTACAGGTAACATGACACAGGAAGTATCTGTACCATGTGTCTAACACCGACCAACACTACACACTTTTAGGTCTACAGGTAACATGACAGAGGAAGTATCCGTACCATGTGTCTGACACTGACCAACACTACACACTACTAGGTCTACATGTAACATGACAGGGGAAGTATCAGTACCATGTGCCTGACACTGACCAAAACTACACACTACTAGGTCTACAGGTAACATGACAGAGAAAGTATCAGTACCATGTGTCTAACACCGACCAACACTACACACTACTAGGTCTACATGTAACATGACAGGGGAAGTATCAGTACCATGTGTTTGACACCGACCAACACTACACACTACTAGGTCTACAGGTAACATGACAGAGGAAGTATCAGTACCATATGTCTGACACCGACCAACACTACACACTACTAGGTCTACAGGTAACATGACAGAGGAAGTATCTGTACCATGTGTCTGACACCGACCAACACTACAGAATACTAGGTCTACATGTAACATGACAGAGGAAGTATCAGTACCATGTGTCTAACACCGACCAACACTACAGGCTACTAGGTCTACATGTAACATGACAGAGGAAGTATCAGTACCATGTGTCTGACACTGACCAAAGTACACGCTACTAGGTCTATAGGTAACATGACAGAGGAAGTATCTGTACCATGTGCCTGACACTGAGCAACACTACACACTACTAGGTCTACAGGTAACATGACAGAGGAAGTATCAGTACTATCTGTCTGACACTGACCAACGCTACACACTACTAGGTCTACATGTAACATGACAGGGGAAGTATCAGTACAATGTGTCTGACACTGACCAACACTACACGCTACTAGGTCTACAGGTAACATGACAGAGGAAGTATCTGTACCATGTGTCTGACACTGACCAACACTTCACACTATTAGGTCTACAGGTAACATGACAGAGGAAGTATCTGTACCATGTGTCTGACACTGACCAACACTACACGCTACTAGGTCTACATGTAACATGACAGAGGAAGTATCAGTACCATGTGTCTGACACTGACCAACACTACACACTACTAGGTCTACAGGTAACATGACAGAGGAAGTATCAGTACCATGTGTCTGACACCGACCAACACTACACACTACTAGGTCTACAGGTAACATGACAGAGGAAGTATCAGTACCATGTGTCTGACACCGACCAACACTACACACTACTAGGTCTACAGGTAACATGACAGAGGAAGTATCAGTATCATGTGTCTGACACCGACCAACACTACACACTACTAGGTCTACATGTAACATGACAGAGGAAGTATCAGTACCATGTGTCTGACACCGACCAACACTACACACTACTAGGTCAACATGTAACATGACAGAGGAAGTATCTGTACCATGTGTCTGACACTGACCAACACTACACACTACTAGGTCTACATGTAACATGACAGAGGAAGTATCAGTACCATCTGTCTGACACCGACCAACTCTACACACTGCTCGGTCTACAGGTAACATGACAGAGGATGTATCAGTACCATCTGTGTGACTCTGACCAACACTACACACTACTAGGTCTACATGTAACATGACAGGGGAAGTATCAGTACCATCTGTCTGAATCTGACCAACACTACACACTACTAGGTCTACATGTAACATGACAGGGGAAGTATTAGTACCATCTGTCTGACACTGACCTACACTACACACTACTAGGTCTACATGTAACATGACAGAGGAAGTATCAGTACCATCCGTCTGACACCGACCAACACTACACACTACTAGGTCTACATGTAACATGACAGAGGAAGTATCAGTACCATCTGTCTGACACCGACCAACACTACACACTACTAGGTCTACATGTAACATGACAGAGGAAGTATCAGTACCATCTGTCTGACACCGACCAACGCTACACACTACTAGGTCTACATGTAACATGACAGAGGAAGTATCAGTACCATGTGTCTGACACCGACCAACCCTACACACTACTAGGTCTACATGAAACATGACAGAGGAAGTATCAGTACCATCTGTCTGACACCGACCAACACTACACACTACTAGGTCTACATGAAACATGACAGAGGAAGTATCTGTACCATGTGTCTGAAACGAACCAACACTACACACTACTAGGTCTACATGTAACATGACAGAGGAAGTATCAGTACCATGTGTCTGACACTGACCAACACTACACACTACTAGGTCTACATGAAACATGACAGAGGAAGTATCTGTACCATGTGTCTGACACCGACCAACACTACAGGCTACTGGGTCTACAGGTAACATGACAGGAGAAGTATCAGTACCATGTGTCTAACACCGACCAACACTACACACTACTAGGTCTACATGTAACATGACAGAGGAAGTATCAGTACCATGTGTCTAACAATGACCAACACTACAGGCTACTGGGTCTACATGAAAAATGACAGAGGAAGTATCAGTACCATGTGTCTAACACCGACCAACGCTACACACTACTAGGTCTACAGGTAACATGACAGAGGAAGTATCAGTACCATGTGTCTAACACCGACCAACGCTACACACTACTAGGTCTACAGGTAACATGACAGAGGAAGTATCAGTACCATGTGTCTGACACCGACCAACATTACACACTAGTAGGTCTACATGTAACATGACAGAGGAAGTATCAGTACCATGTGTCTGACATCGACCAACACTACACACTACTAGGTCTACATGTAACATGACAGAGGAAGTATCAGTACCATGTGTCTAACACCGACCAACACTACACACTACTAGGTCTGCAGGTAACATGACAGAGGAAGTATCAGTACCATGTGTCTAACACCGACCAACACTACACACTACTAGGTCTGCAGGTAACATGACAGAGGAAGTATCAGTACCATGTGTCTAACACCGACCAACACTACACACTACTAGGTCTACATGTAACATGACAGAGGAAGTATCAGTACCATCTGTCTGAATCTGACCAACACTACACACTACTAGGTCTACATGTAACATGACAGGGGAAGTATCAGTACCATCTGTCTGACACTGACCCACACTACACACTACTAGGTCTACATGTAACATGACAGAGGAAGTATCAGTACCATCTATCTGACACCGACCAACACTACACACTACTAGGTCTACAGGTAACATGACAGAGGAAGTATCAGTACCTTCTGTCTGACACCGACCAACACTACACACTACTAGGTCTACATGTAACATGACAGAGGAAGTATCAGTACCATCTGTCTGACACCGACCAACGCTACACACTACTAGGTCTACATGTAACATGACAGAGACAGTATCAGTACCATGTGTCTGACACCGACCAACGCTACACACTACTAGGTCTACATGTAACATGACAGAGGAAGTATCAGTACCATCTGTCTGACACCGACCAACACTACACACTACTAGGTCTACATGAAACATGACAGAGGAAGTATCTGTACCATGTGTCTGACACCGACCAACACTACACACTACTAGGTCTACAGGTGACATGACAGAGGAAGTATCTGTACCATGTGTCTGACACCGACCAACACTACACACTACTAGGTCTACATGTAACATGACAGAGGAAGTATCAGTACCATGTGTCTAACACTGACCAACACTACACACTACTAGGTCTACATGAAACATGACAGAGGAAGTATCTGTACCATGTGTCTGACACCGACCAACACTACACACTACTAGGTCTACATGAAACATGACAGAGGAAGTATCTGTACCATGTGTCTGACACCGACCAACACTACACACTACTAGGTCTACATGAAACATGACAGAGGAAGTATCTGTACCATGTGTCCGACACTGACCAACACTACACACTACTAGGTCTACATGTAACATGACAGAGGAAGTATCAGTACCATGTGTCTGACACAGACCAACACTACACACTACTAGGTCTACATGTAACATGACAGAGGAAGTATCAGTACCATGTGTCTGACACTGACCAACACTACACACTACTAACTCAACAGGTGACATGACAGAGGAAGTATCTGTACCATGTGTCTAACACCGACCAACACTAAACACTACTAACTCTACAGGTGACATGACACAGGAAGTATCTGTACCATGTGTCTAACACCGACCAACACTACACACTACTAGGTCTACAGGTAACATGACAGAGGAAGTATCTGTACCATGTGTCTGACACCGACCAACACTACACGTTACTAGGTCTACAGGTAACATGACAGAGGAAGTATCTGTACCATGTGTCTGACACCGACAAACACTACACACTACTAGGTCTACAGGTAACATGACAGAGGAAGTATCAGTAGCATGTGTCTGACACCGACCAACACTACACACTACTAGGTCTACAGGTAACATGACAGAGGAAGTATCAGTAGGATGTGTCTGACACCGACCAACACTACACACTACTAGGTCTACAGGTAACATGACAGAGGAAGTATCTGTAGCATGTGTCTGACACCGACCAACACTACACGTTACTAGGTCTACAGGTAACATGACAGAGGAAGTATCTGTAGCATGTGTCTGACACCGACCAACACTACACGTTACTAGGTCTACAGGTAACATGACAGAGGAAGTATCTGTACCATGTGTCTGACACCGACAAACACTACACGCTACTAGGTCTACAGGTAACATGACAGAGGAAGTATCAGTACCATGTGTCTAACACCGACCAACACTACACACTACTAGGTCTACATGAAACATGACAGGGGAAGTATCAGTACCATGTGTCTGACACCGACCAACACTACACACTACTAGGTCTACAGGTAACATGACAGAGGAAGTATCAGTACCATGTGTCTGACGCTGACCAACACTACACACTACTAGGTCTACAGGTAACATGACAGAGGAAGTATCTGTACCATGTGTCTGACACCGACCAACACTACACACTACTAGGTCTACAGGTAACATGACAGAGGAAGTATCTGTACCATGTGTCTGACACCGATCAAGACTACACGCTACTAGGTCTACAGGTAACATGACAGAGGAAGTATCTGTACCATGTGTCTGACACCGACCAACACTACACACTACTAGGTCTACATGAAACATGACAGAGGAAGTATCTGTACCATGTGTCTGACACTGACCAACACTACAGGCTACTGGGTCTACATGAAACATGACAGAGGAAGTATCAGTACCATGTGTCTGACACCGACCAACGCTACACACTACTAGGTCTACAGGTAACATGACAGAGGAAGTATCAGTACCATGTGTCTAACACCGACCAACGCTACACACTACTAGGTCTACAGGTAACATGACAGAGGAAGTATCAGTACCATGTGTCTAACACTGACCAACATTACACACTACTAGGTCTACATGTAACATGACAGAGGAAGTATAAGTACCATGTGTCTGACACCGACCAACTCTACACACTAGTAGGTCTACATGTAACATGACAGAGGAAGTATCAGTATCATGTGTCTGACACTGACCAACACTACACACTACTAGGTCTACAGGTAACATGACAGAGGAAGTATCAGTACCATGTATCTAACACCGACCAACACTACAGGCTACTAGGTCTACAGGTAACATGACAGAGGAAGTATCAGTACCATGTGTCTAACACCGACCAACACTACAGGCTACTACGTCTACAGGTAACATGACAGAGGAAGTATCAGTACCATGTGTCTAACACCGACCAACACTACAGGCTACTAGGTCTGCAGGTAACATGACAAAGGAAGTATCAGTACCATGTGTCTAACACCGACCAACACTACACACTACTAGGTCTACAGGTAACATGACAGAGGAAGTATCTGTACCATGTGTCTGACACTGACCAACACTACACACTACTAGGTCTACATGTAACATGACAGAGGAAGTACAGTACCATCTGTCTGACACTGACCAACGCTACACACTACTAGGTCTACAGGTAACATGAAAGAGGAAGTATCAGTACCATGTGTCTAACACCGACCAACACTACAGGCTACTAGGTCTACAGGTTACATGACAGAGGAAGTATCAGTACCATGTGTCTCACACCGACAACACTACAGGCTATTTGGTCTACAGGTAACATGACAGAGGAAGTATCAGTACCATATGTCTAACACCGACCAACACTACACACTACTAGGTCTACAGGTAACATGACAGAGGAACTATCAGTACCATGTGTCTAACACCGACCAACACTACACACTACTAGGTCTACATGTAACATGACAGAGGAAGTATCAGTACCATGTGTCTAACACCGACCAACACTACAGGCTACTAGGTCTACGGTTAACATGACACAGGAAGTATCTGTACCATGTGTCTAACACCGACCAACACTACAGGCTACTAGGTCTACAGGTAACATGACACAGGAAGTATCTGTACCATGTGTCTAACACCGACCAACACTACAGGCTACTAGGTCTACAGTTAACATGACAGAAGAAGTATCAGTACCATGTGTCTAACACCGACCAACACTACAGGCTACTAGGTCTACAGGTAACATGACAGAGGAAGTATCTGTACCATGTGTCTAACACCGACCAACACTGCACACTACTAGGTCTACAGGTAACATGACACAGGAAGTATCTGTACCATGTGTCTAACACCGACCAACACTACACACTACTAGGTCTACAAGTAACATGACAGAGGAAGTATCAGTACCATGTGTCTGACACCGACCAACACTACACGCTACTAGGTCTACAGGTAGCATGACAGAAAAAGTATCTGTACCATGTGTCTAACACCGACAAACACTACACACTACTAGGTCTACATGTAACATGACAGGGGAAGTATCTGCACCATGTGTCTAACACCGACAAACACTACAGGCTACTGGGTCTACATGTAACTTGACAGAGGAAGTATCAGTACCATGTGTCTGACAACGACCAACACTACAGGCTACTGGGTCTACATGTAACATGACAGGGGAAGTATCTGTACCGTGTGTCTAACACCGACAAACACTACACACTACTAGGTCTACATGTAACATGACAGAGGAAGTATCAGTACCATGTGTCTGACACCGACCAACACTACAGGCTACTGGGTCTACATGTAACATGACAGGGGAAGTATCTGTACCATGTGTCTAACACCGACAAACACTACACACTACTAGGTCTACATGTAACATGACAGGGGAAGTATCTGTACCATGTGTCTGACACCGACCAACTTTACAGGCTACTA
Source organism: Deroplatys truncata (assembly GCA_030765065.1). Lineage (NCBI taxonomy): Eukaryota > Metazoa > Arthropoda > Insecta > Mantodea > Mantidae > Deroplatys > Deroplatys truncata. Next base: position 78,032 of record JAUKNL010000192.1, on the reverse strand, counting down.
GGTCTACATGTAACATGACAGGGGAAGTATCTGTACCATGTGTCTAACACCGACAAACACTACGCACTACTAGGTCTACATGTAACATGACAGAGGAAGTATCAGTACCATGTGTCTGACACCGACCAACACTACAGGCTACTGGGTCTACATGTAACATGACAGGGGAAGTATCTGTACCATGTGTCTAACACCGACAAACACTACACACTACTATGTCTACAGGTAACATGACAGGGGAAGTATCAGTACCATGTGTCTAACACCGACAAACACTACACACTACTAGGTCTACATGTAACATGACAGGGAAAGTATCAGTACCATGTGTCTAACACCGACAAACACTACACACTACTAGGTCTACATGTAACATGACAGGGGAAGTATCAGTACCATGTGTCTAACACCGACAAACACTACACACTACTAGGTCTACATGTAACATGACAGGGGAAGTATCAGTACCATGTGTCTAACACCGACAAACACTACACACTACTAGGTCTACAGGTAACATGTCAGAGGAAGTATCAGTACCATGTGTCTAACACCGACCAACACTACAGGCTACTAGGTCTACATGTAACATGACAGGGGAAGTATCTGTACCATGTGTCTGACACCGACCAACACTACACACTACTAGGTCTACCTTTAACATGACAGAGGAAGTAACAGTACCATGTGTCTAACACCGACCAACACTACAGGCTACTAGGTCTACATGTAACATGTCAGAGGAAGTATCAGTACCACCTGTCTGAATCTGACCAACACTACACACTACTAGGTCTACATTTAACATGACAGGGGAAGTATCAGTACCATCCGTCTGACACTGACCAACACTACACACTACTAGGTCTACATGTAACATGACAGAGGAAGTATCAGCACCATCTGTCGGACACCGACCAACACTACACACTACTAGGTCTACAGGTAACATGACAGAGGAAGTATCAGTACCATCTGTCTGACACCGACCAACACTACACACTACTAGGTCTACATGTAACATGACAGAGGAAGTATCAGTACCATCTGTCTGACACCGACCAACGCTACACACTACTAGGTCTACATGTAACATGACAGAGACAGTATCAGTACCATGTGTCTGACACCGACCAACGCTACACACTACTAGGTCTACATGTAACATGACAGAGGAGGTATCAGTACCATCTGTCTGACATCGACCAACACTACACACTACTAGGTCTACATGAAACATGACAGAGGAAGTATCTGTACCATGTGTCTGACACCGACCAACACTACACACTACTAGGTCTACATGAAACATGACAGAGGAAGTATCTGTACCATGTGTCTGACACCGACCAACACTACACACTACTGGGTCTACATGTAACATGACAGAGGAAGTATCAGTACCATGTGTCTGACACAGACCAACACTACACACTACTAGGTCTACATGTAACATGACAGAGGAAGTATCAGTACCATGTGTCTGACACTGACCAACACTACACACTACTAACTCTACAGGTGACATGACAGAGGAAGTATCTGTACCATGTGTCTAACACCGACCACCACTACACACTTCTAACTCTACAGGTGACATGACACAGGAAGTATCTGTACCATGTGTCTAACACCGACCAACACTAAACACTACTAACTCTACAGGTAACATGACAGAGGAAGTATCAGTAGCATGTGTCTGACACCGACCAACACTACACACTACTAGGTCTACAGGTAACATGACAGAGGAAGTATCTGTACCATGTGTCTGACACCGACCAACACTACACGTTACTAGGTCTACAGGTAACATGACAGAGGAAGTATCTGTACCATGTGTCTGACACCGACAAACACTACACGCTACTAGGTCTACAGGTAACATGACAGAGGAAGTATCAGTACCATGTGTCTAACACCGACCAACACTACACGCTACTAGGTCTACATGAAACATGACAGGGGAAGTATCAGTACCATGTGTCTGACACCGACCAACACTACACACTACTAGGTCTACAGGTAACATGACAGAGGAAGTATCAGTACCATGTGTCTGACGCTGACCAACACTACACACTACTAGGTCTACAGGTAACATGACAGAGGAAGTATCTGTACCATGTGTCTGACACCGACCAACACTACACACTACTAGGTGTACAGGTAACATGACAGAGGAAGTATCTGTACCATGTGTCTGACACCGATCAAGACTACACGCTACTAGGTCTACAGGTAACATGACAGAGGAAGTATCTGTACCATGTGTCTGACACCGACCAACACTACACACTACTAGGTCTACATGAAACATGACAGAGGAAGTATCTGTACCATGTGTCTGACACTGACCAACACTACAGGCTACTGGGTCTACATGAAACATGACAGAGGAAGTATCAGTACCATGTGTCTGACACCGACCAACGCTACACACTACTAGGTCTACAGGTAACATGACAGAGGAAGTATCAGTACCATGTGTCTAACACCGACCAACGCTACACACTACTACGTCTACAGGTAACATGACAGAGGAAGTATCAGTACCATGTGTCTGACACTGACCAACACTACACACTACTAGGTCTACAGGTAACATGACAGGGGAAGTATCAGTACCATGTGTCTGACACCGACCAACGCTACGCACTACTAGGTCTACAGGTAACATGACAGAGGAAGTATCAGTACCATGTGTCTAACACTGATCAACACTACACACTACTAGGTCTACAGGTAACATGACAGAGGAAGTATCAGTACCATGTGTCTGACACCGACCAACACTACACACTACTAGGTCTACAGGTAACATGACAGGGGAAGTATCTGTACCATGTGTCTGACACTGACCAACACTACACACTACTAGGTCTACAGGTAACATGACAGAGGAAGTATCAGTACCATGTGTCTAACACCGACCAACATTACACACTACTAGGTCTACATGTAACATGACAGAGGAAGTATCAGTACCATGTGTCTGACGCCGACCAACTCTACACACTAGTAGGTCTACATGTAACATGACAGAGGAAGTATCAGTACCATGTGTCTAACACCGACCAACGCTACACACTACTAGGTCTACAGGTAACATGACAGAGGAAGTATCAGTACCATTTGTCTAACACCGACCAACATTACACACTACTAGGTCTACATGTAACATGACAGAGGAAGTATCAGTACCATGTGTCTGACACCGACCAACTCTACACACTAGTAGGTCTACATGTAACATGACAGAGGAAGTATCAGTATCATGTGTCTGACACTGACCAACACTACACACTACTAGGTCTACAGGTAACTTGACAGAGGAAGTATCAGTACCATGTATCTAACACCGACCAACACTACAGGCTACTAGGGCTACAGGTAACATGACAGAGGAAGTATCAGTACCATGTGTCTAACACCGACCAACACTACAGGCTACTACGTTTACAGGTAACATGACAGAGGAAGTATCAGTACCATGTGTCTAACACCGACCAACACTACAGGCTACTAGGTCTGCAGGTAACATGACAGAGGAAGTATCAGTACCATGTGTCTAACACCGACCAACACTACACACTACTAGGTCTACAGGTAACATGACAGAGGAAGTATCTGTATCATGTGTCTGACACTGACCAACACTACACACTACTAGGTCTACAGGTAAAAGACAGAGGAAGTACAGTACCATCTGTCTGACACTGACCAACGCTACACACTACTAGGTCTAGAGGTAACATGACAGAGGAAGTATCAGTACCATGTGTCTAACCCCGACCAACACTACAGGCTACTAGGTCTACAGGTAACATGACAGAGGAAGTATCAGTACCATGTGTCTGACACCGACCAACACTACAGGCTACTAGGTCTACAGGTAACATGACAGAGGAAGTATCAGTACCATGCGTCTAACACCGACCAACACTACACACTACTAGGTCTACAGGTAACATGACAGAGGAAGTATCAGTACCATGTGTCTAACACCGACCAACACTACACACTACTAGGTCTACATGTAACATGACAGAGGAAGTATCAGTACCATGTGTCTAACAGCGACCAACACTACAGGCTACTAGGTCTACAGTTAACATGACACAGGAAGTATCTGTACCATGTGTCTAACACCGACCAACACTACAGGCTACTAGGTCTACAGGTAACATGACACAGGAAGTATCTGTACCATGTGTCTAACACCGACCAACACTACAGGCTACTAGGTCTACAGTTAACATGACAGAGGAAGTATCAGTACCATGTGTCTAACACCGCCCAACACTACAGGCTACTAGGTCTACAGGTAACATGACAGAGGAAGTATCTGTACCATGTGTCTAACACCGACCAACACTGCACACTACTAGGTCTACAGGTAACATGACAGAGGAAGTATCAGTACCATGTGTCTAACACCGACCAAAACTACACACTACTAGGTCTACAGGTAACATGACAGAGGAAGTATCAGTACCATGTGTCTAACACCGACCAACACTACACGCTACTAGGTCTACAAGTAACATGACAGGGGAAGTATCAGTACCATGTGTCTGACACTGACCAACACTACACACTACTAGGTCTACAAGTAACATGACAGAGGAAGTATCAGTACCATGTGTCTGACACCGACCAACACTACACACTACTAGGTCTACATGTAACATGACAGAGGAAGTATCAGTACCATGTGTCTGACACCGACCAACACTACACTCTACTAGGTGTACAGGTAACATGACAGAGGAAGTATCTGTACCATGTGTCTGACACCGATCAACACTACACACTACTAGGTCTACAAGTAACATGACAGAGGAAGTATCTGTACCATGTGTCTGACACCGACAAACACTACACACTACTAGGTCTACATGTAACATGACAGAGGAAGTATCAGTACCATGTGTCTAACACCGACCAACACTACAGGCTACTAGGTCTACAGGTAACATGACAGGGGAAGTATCTGTACCATGTGTCTAACACCGACAAACACTACACACTACTAGGTCTACATGTAACATGACAGGGTAAGTATCTGTACCATGTGTCTGACACCGACCAACACTACACACTACTAGGTCTACATGTAACATGACAGAGGAAGTATCAGTACCATGTGTCTGACGCTGACCAACACTACACACTACTAGGTCTACTTGTAACATGACAGGGGAAGTATCTGTACCATGTGTCTAACACCGACAAACACTACACACTACTAGGTCTACATGTAACATGACAGGGGAAGTATCTGTACCATGTGTCTAACACCGACAAACACTACACACTACTAGGTCTACATGTAACATGACGGAGGAAGTATCAGTACCATGTGTCTAACACCGACCAACACTACAGGCTACTAGGTCTACAGGTAACATGACAGGGGAAGTATCTGTACCATGTGTCTAACACCGACCAACACTACACACTACTAGGTCTACATGTAACATGACAGGGGAAGTATCTGTACCATGTGTCTGACACCGACCAACACTACACACTACTAGGTCTACATGTAACATGACAGGGGAAGTATCTGTACCATGTGTCTAACACCGACAAACACTACACACTACTAGGTCTACATGTAACATGACAGGGGAAGTATCTGTACCATGTGTCTAACACCGACAAACACTACACACTACTAGGTCTACATGTAACATGACAGGGGAAGTATCAGTACCATGTGTCTAACACCGACAAACACTACACACTACTAGGTCTACATGTAACATGACAGGGGAAGTATCTGTACCATGTGTCTAACACCGACAAACACTACACACTACTAGGTCTACATGTAACATGACAGGGGAAGTATCTGTACCATGTGTCTAACACCGACAAACACTACACACTACTAGGTCTACATGTAACATGACAGGGGAAGTATCAGTACCATGTGTCTAACACCGACAAACACTACACACTACTAGGTCTACATGTAACATGACAGAGGAAGTATCAGTACCATGTGTCTAACACCGACAAACACTACACACTACTAGGTCTACATGTAACATGACAGGGGAAGTATCTGTACCATGTGTCTAACACCGACAAACACTACACACTACTAGGTCTACATGTAACATGACAGAGGAAGTATCAGTACCATGTGTCTAACACCGACAAACACTACACACTACTAGGTCTACATGTAACATGACAGGGGAAGTATCTGTACCATGTGTCTAACACCGACAAACACTACACACTACTAGGTCTACATGTAACATGACAGGGGAAGTATCAGTACCATGTGTCTAACACCGACAAACACTACACACTACTAGGTCTACATGTAACATGACATGGGGAAGTATCTGTACCATGTGTCTAACACCGACAAACACTACACACTACTAGGTCTACATGTAACATGACAGGGGAAGTATCTGTACCATGTGTCTAACACCGACAAACACTACACACTACTAGGTCTACATGTAACATGACAGGGGAAGTATCAGTACCATGTGTCTAACACCGACAAACACTACACACTACTAGGTCTACATGTAACATGACAGAGGAAGTATCAGTACCATGTGTCTAACACCGACAAACACTACACACTACTAGGTCTACAGGTAACATGTCAGAGGAAGTATCAGTACCATGTGTCTGACACCGACCAACACTACACGGTACTTGGTCTACATGAAACATGACAGAGGAAGTATCAGTACCATGTGTCTGACACTGACCAACACTACACACTACTAGGTCTACATGTAACATGACAGAGGAAGTATCTGTACCATGTGTCTGACACTGACCAACACTACACACTACTAGGTCTACAGGTGACATGACACAGGAAGTATCTGTACCATGAGTCTAACACCGACCACCACTACACACTACTAGGTCTACAGGTAACATGACAGAGGAAGTATCAGTAGCATGTGTCTGACACTGACCAACACTACACACTACTAGGTCTACAGATAACATGACAGAGGAAGTATCAGTACCATGTGTCTGACACTGACCAACACTACACACTACTAGGTCTACAGGTAACATGACAGAGGAAGTATCTGTACCATGTGTCTGAAACCGACCAACACTACACACTACTAGGTCTACATGTAACATGACAGAGGAAGTATCAGTACCATGTGTCTAACACCGACCAACACTACAGGCTACTAGGTCTACAGTTAACATGACACAGGAAGTATCTGTACCATATGTCTAACACCGACCAACAATACAGGCTACTAGGTCTACAGGTAACATGACACAGGAAGTATCTGTACCATGTGTCTAACACCGACCAACACTACAGGCTACTAGGTCTACAGTTAACATGACAGAGGAAGTATCAGTACCATGTGTCTAACACCGACCAACACTGCACACTACTAGGTCTACAGGTAACATAACAGAGGAAGTATCTGTACCATGTGTCTGACACCGATCAAGACTACACGCTACTAGGTCTACAGTTAACATGACAGAGGAAGTATCTGTACCATGTGTCTGACACCGATCAAGACTACACACTACTAGGTCTACAGGTAACATGACAGAGGAAGTATCTGTACCATGTGTCTGACACCGATCAAGACTACACGCTACTAGGTCTACAGTTAACATGACAGAGGAAGTATCTGTACCATGTGTCTGACACCGATCAAGACTACACACTACTAGGTCTACAGGTAACATGACAGAGGAAGTATCAGTACCATGTGTCTGACACCGACCAACACTACACACTACTAGGTCTACATGTAACATGACAGAGGAAGTATCTGTACCATGTGTCTGACACCGACCAACACTACACACTACTAGGTCTACATGAAACATGACAGAGGAAGTATCTGTACCATGTGTCTGACACTGACCAACACTACAGGCTACTGGGTCTACATGAAACATGACAGAGGATGTATCAGTACCATGTGTCTAACACCGACCAACGCTACACACTACTAGGTCTACAGGTAACATGACAGAGGAAGTATCAGCACCATGTGTCTAACACCGACCAACGCTACACACTACTAGGTCTACAGGTAACATGACAGAGGAAGTATCAGTACCATGTGTCTAACACCGACCAACATTACACACTACTAGGCCTACATGTAACATGACAGAGGAAGTATCAGTACCATGTGTCTGACACCGACCAACTCTATACACTAGTAGGTCTACATGTAACATGACAGAGGAAGTATCAGTATCATGTGTCTGACACTGACCAACACTACACACTACTAGGTCTACAGGTAACATGACAGAGGAAGTATCAGTACCATGTGTCTAACACCGACCAACACTACAGGCTACTACGTCTACAGGTAACATGACAGAGGAAGTATCAGTACCATGTGTCTAACACCGACCAACACTACAGGCTACTACGTCTACAGGTAACATGACAGAGGAAGTATCAGTACCATCTGTCTAACACCGACCAACACTACAGGCTACTAGGTCTGCAGGTAACATGACAGAGGAAGTATCAGTACCATGTGTCTAACACCGACCAACACTACACACTACTAGGTCTACAGGTAACATGACAGAGGAAGTATCTGTACCATGTGTCTGACACTGACCAACACTACACACTACTAGGTCTACAGGTAACATGACAGAGGAAGTACAGTACCATCTGTCTGACACTGACCAACGCTACACACTACTAGGTCTACAGGTAACATGACAGAGGAAGTATCAGTACCATGTGTCTAACACCGACCAACACTACAGGCTACTAGGTCTACAGGTAACATGACAGAGGAAGTATCAGTACCGTGTGTCTGACACCTACCAACACTACAGGCTACTAGGTCTACAGGTAACATGACAGAGGAAGTATCAGTACCATGTGTCTAACACCTACCAACACTACACACTACTAGGTCTACAGGTAACATGACAGAGGAAGTATCAGTACCATGTGTCTAACACCGACCAACACTACACACTACTAGGTCTACATGTAACATGACAGAGGAAGTATCAGTACCATGTGTCTAACACCGACCAACACTACAGGCTACTAGGTCTACAGTTAACATGACACAGGAAGTATCTGTACCCTGTGTCTAACACCGACCAACACTACAGGCTACTAGGTCTACAGGTAACATGACAGAGGAAGTATCAGTACCATGTGTCTAACACCGACCAACATTACAGGCTACTAGGTCTACAGGTAACATGACAGAGGAAGTATCTGTACCATGTGTCTGACACTGACCAACACTACACACTACTAGGTCTACATGAAACATGACAGAGGAAGTATCAGTACCATGTGTCTGACATCGACCAACACTACACACTACTAGGTCTACAGGTAACATGACAGAGGAAGTATCTGTACCATGTGTCTAACACCGACCAACACTACACACTTTTAGGTCTACAGGTAACATGACAGAGGAAGTATCAGTACCATGTGTCTGACACTGACCAACACTACACACTACTAGGTCTACATGTAACATGACAGGGGAAGTATCAGTACCATGTGCCTGACACTGACCAAAACTACACACTACTAGGTCTACAGGTAACATGACAGAGAAAGTATCAGTACCATGTGTCTAACACCGACCAACACTACACACTACTAGGTCTACATGTAACATGACAGGGGAAGTATCAGTACCATGTGTTTGACACCGACCAACACTACACACTACTAGGTCTACAGGTAACATGACAGAGGAAGTATCAGTACCATGTGTCTGACACCGACCAACACTACACACTACTAGGTCTACAGGTAACATGACAGAGGAAGTATCTGTACCATGTGTCTGACAACGACCAACACTACAGAATACTAGGTCTACATGTAACATGACAGAGGAAGTATCAGTACCATGTGTCTAACACCGACCAACACTACAGGCTACTAGGTCTACATGTAACATGACAGAGGAAGTATCAGTACCATGTGTCTGACACTGACCAAAGTACACGCTACTAGGTCTATAGGTAACATGACAGATGAAGTATCTGTACCATGTGCCTGACACTGAGCAACACTACACACTACTAGGTCTACAGGTAACATGACAGAGGAAGTATCAGTACTATCTGTCTGACACTGACCAACGCTACACACTACTAGGTCTACATGTAACATGACAGAGGAAGTATCAGTACAATGTGTCTGACACTGACCAACACTACACGCTACTAGGTCTACAGGTAACATGACAGAGGAAGTATCTGTACCATGTGTCTGACACTGACCAACACTTCACACTATTAGGTCTACAGGTAACATGACAGAGGAAGTATCTGTACCATGTGTCTGACACTGACCAACACTACACGCTACTAGGTCTACATGTAACATGACAGAGGAAGTATCAGTACCATGTGTCTGACACTGACCAACACTACACACTACTAGGTCTACAGGTAACATGACAGAGGAAGTATCAGTACCATGTGTCTGACACCGACCAACACTACACACTACTAGGTCTACAGGTAACATGACAGAGGAAGTATCAGTACCATGTGTCTGACACCGACCAACACTACACACTACTAGGTCTACAGGTAACATGACAGAGGAAGTATCAGTATCATGTGTCTGACAACGACCAACACTACACACTACTAGGTCTACATGTAACATGACAGAGGAAGTATCAGTACCATGTGTCTGACACCGACCAACACTACACACTACTAGGTCAACATGTAACATGACAGAGGAAGTATCTGTACCATGTGTCTGACACTGACCAACACTACACACTACTAGGTCTACATGTAACATGACAGAGGAAGTATCAGTACCATCTGTCTGACACCGACCAACTCTACACACTGCTCGGTCTACAGGTAACATGACAGAGGATGTATCAGTACCATCTGTGTGACTCTGACCAACACTACACACTACTAGGTCTACATGTAACATGACAGGGGAAGTATCAGTACCATCTGTCTGAATCTGACCAACACTACACACTACTAGGTCTACATGTAACATGACAGGGGAAGTATTAGTACCATCTGTCTGACACTGACCAACACTACACACTACTAGGTCTACATGTAACATGACAGAGGAAGTATCAGTACCATCTGTCTGACACCGACCAACACTACACACTACTAGGTCTACATGTAACATGACAGAGGAAGTATCAGTACCATCTGTCTGACACCGACCAACACTACACACTACTAGGTCTACATGTAACATGACAGAGGAAGTATCAGTACCATCTGTCTGACACCGACCAACGCTACACACTACTAGGTCTACATGTAACATGACAGAGGAAGTATCAGTACCATGTGTCTGACACCGACCAACACTACACACTACTAGGTCTACATGAAACATGACAGAGGAAGTATCAGTACCATCTGTCTGACACCGACCAACACTACACACTACTAGGTCTACATGAAACATGACAGAGGAAGTATCTGTACCATGTGTCTGAAACGAACCAACACTACACACTACTAGGTCTACATGTAACATGACAGAGGAAGTATCAGTACCATGTGTCTGACACTGACCAACACTACACACTACTAGGTCTACATGAAACATGACAGAGGAAGTATCTGTACCATGTGTCTGACACCGACCAACACTACAGGCTACTGGGTCTACAGGTAACATGACAGGAGAAGTATCAGTACCATGTGTCTAACACCGACCAACACTACACACTACTAGGTCTACATGTAACATGACAGAGGAAGTATCAGTACCATGTGTCTAACAATGACCAACACTACAGGCTACTGGGTCTACATGAAAAATGACAGAGGAAGTATCAGTACCATGTGTCTAACACCGACCAACGCTACACACTACTAGGTCTACAGGTAACATGACAGAGGAAGTATCAGTACCATGTGTCTAACACCGACCAACGCTACACACTACTAGGTCTACAGGTAACATGACAGAGGAAGTATCAGTACCATGTGTCTGACACCGACCAACATTACACACTAGTAGGTCTACATGTAACATGACAGAGGAAGTATCAGTACCATGTGTCTGACATCGACCAACACTACACACTACTAGGTCTACATGTAACATGACAGAGGAAGTATCAGTACCATGTGTCTAACACCGACCAACACTACACACTACTAGGTCTGCAGGTAACATGACAGAGGAAGTATCAGTACCATGTGTCTAACACCGACCAACACTACACACTACTAGGTCTGCAGGTAACATGACAGAGGAAGTATCAGTACCATGTGTCTAACACCGACCAACACTACACACTACTAGGTCTACATGTAACATGACAGAGGAAGTATCAGTACCATCTGTCTGAATCTGACCAACACTACACACTCTTAGGTCTACATGTAACATGACAGGGGAAGTATCAGTACCATCTGTCTGACACTGACCAACACTACACACTACTAGGTCTACATGTAACATGACAGAGGAAGTATCAGTACCATCTATCTGACACCGACCAACACTACACACTACTAGGTCTACAGGTAACATGACAGAGGAAGTATCAGTACCATCTGTCTGACACCGACCAACACTACACACTACTAGGTCTACATGTAACATGACAGAGGAAGTATCAGTACCATCTGTCTGACACCGACCAACGCTACACACTACTAGGTCTACATGTAACATGACAGAGACAGTATCAGTACCATGTGTCTGACACCGACCAACGCTACACACTACTAGGTCTACATGTAACATGACAGAGGAAGTATCAGTACCATCTGTCTGACACCGACCAACACTACACACTACTAGGTCTACATGAAACATGACAGAGGAAGTATCTGTACCATGTGTCTGACACCGACCAACACTACACACTACTAGGTCTACAGGTGACATGACAGAGGAAGTATCTGTACCATGTGTCTGACACCGACCAACACTACACACTCCTAGGTCTACATGTAACATGACAGAGGAAGTATCAGTACCATGTGTCTAACACCGACCAACACTACACACTACTAGGTCTACATGAAACATGACAGAGGAAGTATCTGTACCATGTGTCTGACACCGACCAACACTACACACTACTAGGTCTACATGAAACATGACAGAGGAAGTATCTGTACCATGTGTCTGACACCGACCAACACTACACACTACTAGGTCTACATTAAACATGACAGAGGAAGTATCTGTACCATGTGTCCGACACCGACCAACACTACACACTACTAGGTCTACATGTAACATGACAGAGGAAGTATCAGTACCATGTGTCCGACACAGACCAACACTACACACTACTAGGTCTACATGTAACATGACAGAGGAAGTATCAGTACCATGTGTCTGACACTGACCAACACTACACACTACTAACTCAACAGGTGACATGACAGAGGAAGTATCTGTACCATGTGTCTAACACCGACCAACACTAAACACTACTAACTCTACAGGTGACATGACACAGGAAGTATCTGTACCATGTGTCTAACACCGACCAACACTACACACTACTAGGTCTACAGGTAACATGACAGAGGAAGTATCTGTACCATGTGTCTGACACCGACCAACACTACACGTTACTAGGTCTACAGGTAACATGACAGAGGAAGTATCTGTACCATGTGTCTGACACCGACAAACACTACACACTACTAGGTCTACAGGTAACATGACAGAGGAAGTATCAGTAGCATGTGTCTGACACCGACCAACACTACACACTACTAGGTCTACAGGTAACATGACAGAGGAAGTATCAGTAGGATGTGTCTGACACCGACCAACACTACACACTACTAGGTCTACAGGTAACATGACAGAGGAAGTATCTGTAGCATGTGTCTGACACCGACCAACACTACACGTTACTAGGTCTACAGGTAACATGACAGAGGAAGTATCTGTAGCATGTGTCTGACACCGACCAACACTACACGTTACTAGGTCTACAGGTAACATGACAGAGGAAGTATCTGTACCATGTGTCTGACACCGACAAACACTACACGCTACTAGGTCTACATGTAACATGACAGAGGAAGTATCAGTACCATGTGTCTAACACCGACCAACACTACACACTACTAGGTCTACATGAAACATGACAGGGGAAGTATCAGTACCATGTGTCTGACACCGACCAACACTACACACTACTAGGTCTACAGGTAACATGACAGAGGAAGTATCAGTACCATGTGTCTGACGCTGACCAACACTACACACTACTAGGTCTACAGGTAACATGACAGAGGAAGTATCTGTACCATGTGTCTGACACCGACCAACACTACACACTACTAGGTCTACAGGTAACATGACAGAGGAAGTATCTGTACCATGTGTCTGACACCGATCAAGACTACACGCTACTAGGTCTACAGGTAACATGACAGAGGAAGTATCTGTACCATGTGTCTGACACCGACCAACACTACACACTACTAGGTCTACATGAAACATGACAGAGGAAGTATCTGTACCATGTGTCTGACACCGACCAACACTACAGGCTACTGGGTCTACATGAAACATGACAGAGGAAGTATCAGTACCATGTGTCTGACACCGACCAACGCTACACACTACTAGGTCTACAGGTAACATGACAGAGGAAGTATCAGTACCATGTGTCTAACACCGACCAACGCTACACACTACTAGGTCTACAGGTAACATGACAGAGGAAGTATCAGTACCATGTGTCTAACACCGACCAACATTACACACTACTAGGTCTACATGTAACATGACAGAGGAAGTATAAGTACCATGTGTCTGACACCGACCAACTCTACACACTAGTAGGTCTACATGTAACATGACAGAGGAAGTATCAGTATCATGTGTCTGACACTGACCAACACTACACACTACTAGGTCTACAGGTAACATGACAGAGGAAGTATCAGTACCATGTATCTAACACCGACCAACACTACAGGCTACTAGGTCTACAGGTAACATGACAGAGGAAGTATCAGTACCATGTGTCTAACACCGACCAACACTACAGGCTACTACGTCTACAGGTAACATGACAGAGGAAGTATCAGTACCATGTGTCTAACACCGACCAACACTACAGGCTACTAGGTCTGCAGGTAACATGACAAAGGAAGTATCAGTACCATGTGTCTAACACCGACCAACACTACACACTACTAGGTCTACAGGTAACATGACAGAGGAAGTATCTGTACCATGTGTCTGACACTGACCAACACTACACACTACTAGGTCTACATGTAACATGACAGAGGAAGTACAGTACCATCTGTCTGACACTGACCAACGCTACACACTACTAGGTCTACAGGTAACATGAAAGAGGAAGTATCAGTACCATGTGTCTAACACCGACCAACACTACAGGCTACTAGGTCTACAGGTTACATGACAGAGGAAGTATCAGTACCATGTGTCTGACACCGACAACACTACAGGCTATTTGGTGTACAGGTAACATGACAGAGGAAGTATCAGTACCATATGTCTAACACCGACCAACACTACACACTACTAGGTCTACAGGTAACATGACAGAGGAACTATCAGTACCATGTGTCTAACACCGACCAACACTACACACTACTAGGTCTACATGTAACATGACAGAGGAAGTATCAGTACCATGTGTCTAACACCGACCAACACTACAGGCTACTAGGTCTACGGTTAACATGACACAGGAAGTATCTGTACCATGTGTCTAACACCGACCAACACTACAGGCTACTAGGTCTACAGGTAACATGACACAGGAAGTATCTGTACCATGTGTCTAACACCGACCAACACTACAGGCTACTAGGTCTACAGTTAACATGACAGAAGAAGTATCAGTACCATGTGTCTAACACCGACCAACACTACAGGCTACTAGGTCTACAGGTAACATGACAGAGGAAGTATCTGTACCATGTGTCTAACACCGACCAACACTGCACACTACTAGGTCTACAGGTAACATGACAGAGGAAGTATCAGTACCATGTGTCTAACACCGACCAACACTACACACTACTAGGTCTACAGGTAACATGACAGAGGAAGTATCAGTACCATGTGTCTAACACCGACCAACACTACACACTACTAGGTCTACAAGTAACATGACAGAGGAAGTATCAGTACCATGTGTCTGACACCGACCAACACTACACGCTACTAGGTCTACAGGTAACATGACAGAAAAAGTATCTGTACCATGTGTCTAACACCGACAAACACTACACACTACTAGGTCTACATGTAACATGACAGGGGAAGTATCTGCACCATGTGTCTAACACCGACAAACACTACAGGCTACTGGGTCTACATGTAACTTGACAGAGGAAGTATCAGTACCATGTGTCTGACAACGACCAACACTACAGGCTACTGGGTCTACATGTAACATGACAGGGGAAGTATCTGTACCGTGTGTCTAACACCGACAAACACTACACACTACTAGGTCTACATGTAACATGACAGAGGAAGTATCAGTACCATGTGTCTGACACCGACCAACACTACAGGCTACTGGGTCTACATGTAACATGACAGGGGAAGTATCTGTACCATGTGTCTAACACCGACAAACACTACACACTACTAGGTCTACATGTAACATGACAGGGGAAGTATCTGTACCATGTGTCTGACACCGACCAACACTACAGGCTACTAGGTCTACATGTAACATGACAGGGGAAGTATCTGTACCATGTGTCTAACACCGACAAACACTACGCACTACTAGGTCTACATGTAACATGACAGAGGAAGTATCAGTACCATGTGTCTGACACCGACCAACACTACAGGCTACTGGGTCTACATGTAACATGACAGGGGAAGTATCTGTACCATGTGTCTAACACCGACAAACACTACACACTACTATGTCTACAGGTAACATGACAGGGGAAGTATCAGTACCATGTGTCTAACACCGACAAACACTACACACTACTAGGTCTACATGTAACATGACAGGGAAAGTATCAGTACCATGTGTCTAACACCGACAAACACTACACACTACTAGGTCTACATGTAACATGACAGGGGAAGTATCAGTACCATGTGTCTAACACCGACAAACACTACACACTACTAGGTCTACATGTAACATGACAGGGGAAGTATCAGTACCATGTGTCTAACACCGACAAACACTACACACTACTAGGTCTACAGGTAACATGTCAGAGGAAGTATCAGTACCATGTGTCTAACACCGACCAACACTACAGGCTACTAGGTCTACATGTAACATGACAGGGGAAGTATCTGTACCATGTGTCTGACACCGACCAACACTACACACTACTAGGTCTACATGTAACATGACAGAGGAAGTATCAGTACCATGTGTCTAACACCGACCAACACTACAGGCTACTAGGTCTACATGTAACATGTCAGAGGAAGTATCAGTACCACCTGTCTGAATCTGACCAACACTACACACTACTAGGTCTACATTTAACATGACAGGGGAAGTATCAGTACCATCCGTCTGACACTGACCAACACTACACACTACTAGGTCTACATGTAACATGACAGAGGAAGTATCAGTACCATCTGTCGGACACCGACCAACACTACACACTACTAGGTCTACAGGTAACATGACAGAGGAAGTATCAGTACCATCTGTCTGACACCGACCAACACTACACACTACTAGGTCTACATGTAACATGACAGAGGAAGTATCAGTACCATCTGTCTGACACCGACCAACGCTACACACTACTAGGTCTACATGTAACATGACAGAGACAGTATCAGTACCATGTGTCTGACACCGACCAACGCTACACACTACTAGGTCTACATGTAACATGACAGAGGAAGTATCAGTACCATCTGTCTGACATCGACCAACACTACACACTACTAGGTCTACATGAAACATGACAGAGGAAGTATCTGTACCATGTGTCTGACACCGACCAACACTACACACTACTAGGTCTACATGAAACATGACAGAGGAAGTATCTGTACCATGTGTCTGACACCGACCAACACTACACACTGCTAGGTCTACATGTAACATGACAGAGGAAGTATCAGTACCATGTGTCTGACACAGACCAACACTACACACTACTAGGTCTACATGTAACATGACAGAGGAAGTATCAATACCATGTGTCTGACACTGACCAACACTACACACTACTAACTCTACAGGTGACATGACAGAGGAAGTATCTGTACCATGTGTCTAACACCGACCAACACTACACACTTCTAACTCTACAGGTGACATGACACAGGAAGTATCTGTACCATGTGTCTAACACCGACCAACACTACACACTACTAACTCTACAGGTAACATGACAGAGGAAGTATCAGTAGCATGTGTCTGACACCGACCAACACTACACACTACTAGGTCTACAGGTAACATGACAGAGGAAGTATCTGTACCATGTGTCTGACACCGACCAACACTACACGTTACTAGGTCTACAGGTAACATGACAGAGGAAGTATCTGTACCATGTGTCTGACACCGACAAACACTACACGCTACTAGGTCTACAGGTAACATGACAGAGGAAGTATCAGTACCATGTGTCTAACACCGACCAACACTACACACTACTAGGTCTACATGAAACATGACAGGGGAAGTATCAGTACCATGTGTCTGACACCGACCAACACTACACACTACTAGGTCTACAGGTAACATGACAGAGGAAGTATCAGTACCATGTGTCTGACGCTGACCAACACTACACACTACTAGGTCTACAGGTAACATGACAGAGGAAGTATCTGTACCATGTGTCTGACACCGACCAACACTACACACTACTAGGTGTACAGGTAACATGACAGAGGAAGTATCTGTACCATGTGTCTGACACCGATCAAGACTACACGCTACTAGGTCTACAGGTAACATGACAGAGGAAGTATCTGTACCATGTGTCTGACACCGACCAACACTACACACTACTAGGTCTACATGAAACATGACAGAGGAAGTATCTGTACCATGTGTCTGACACTGACAAACACTACAGGCTACTGGGTCTACATGAAACATGACAGAGGAAGTATCAGTACCATGTGTCTGACACCGACCAACGCTACACACTACTAGGTCTACAGGTAACATGACAGAGGAAGTATCAGTACCATGTGTCTAACACCGACCAACGCTACACACTACTAGGTCTACAGGTAACATGACAGAGGAAGTATCAGTACCATGTGTCTGACACTGACCAACACTACACACTACTAGGTCTACAGGTAACATGACAGGGGAAGTATCAGTACCATGTGTCTGACACCGACCAACGCTACGCACTACTAGGTCTACAGGTAACATGACAGAGGAAGTATCAGTACCATGTGTCTAACACTGATCAACACTACACACTACTAGGTCTACAGGTAACATGACAGAGGAAGTATCAGTACCATGTGTCTGACACCGACCAACACTACACACTACTAGGTCTACAGGTAACATGACAGGGGAAGTATCAGTACCATTTGTCTAACACCGACCAACATTACACACTACTAGGTCTACATGTAACATGACAGAGGAAGTATCAGTACCATGTGTCTGACACCGACCAACTCTACACACTAGTAGGTCTACATGTAACATGACAGAGGAAGTATCAGTATCATGTGTCTGACACTGACCAACACTACACACTACTAGGTCTACAGGTAACATGACAGAGGAAGTATCAGTACCATGTGTCTAACACCGACCAACACTACAGGCTACTAGGGCTACAGGTAACATGACAGAGGAAGTATCAGTACCATGTGTCTAACACCGACCAACACTACAGGCTACTACGTTTACAGGTAACATGACAGAGGAAGTATCAGTACCATGTGTCTAACACCGACCAACACTACAGGCTACTAGGTCTGCAGGTAACATGACAGAGGAAGTATCAGTACCATGTGTCTAACACCGACCAACACTACACACTACTAGGTCTACAGGTAACATGACAGAGGAAGTATCTGTATCATGTGTCTGACACTGACCAACACTACACACTACTAGGTCTACAGGTAACATGACAGAGGAAGTACAGTACCATCTGTCTGACACTGACCAACGCTACACACTACTAGGTCTAGAGGTAACATGACAGAGGAAGTATCAGTACCATGTGTCTAACCCCGACCAACACTACAGGCTACTAGGTCTACAGGTAACATGACAGAGGAAGTATCAGTACCATGTGTCTGACACCGACCAACACTACAGGCTACTAGGTCTACAGGTAACATGACAGAGGAAGTATCAGTACCATGCGTCTAACACCGACCAACACTACACACTACTAGGTCTACAGGTAACATGACAGAGGAAGTATCAGTACCATGTGTCTAACACCGACCAACACTACACACTACTAGGTCTACATGTAACATGACAGAGGAAGTATCAGTACCATGTGTCTAACAGCGACCAACACTACAGGCTACTAGGTCTACAGTTAACATGACACAGGAAGTATCTGTACCATGTGTCTAACACCGACCAACACTACAGGCTACTAGGTCTACAGGTAACATGACACAGGAAGTATCTGTACCATGTGTCTAACACCGACCAACACTACAGGCTACTAGGTCTACAGTTAACATGACAGAGGAAGTATCAGTACCATGTGTCTAACACCGACCAACACTACAGGCTACTAGGTCTACAGGTAACATGACAGAGGAAGTATCTGTACCATGTGTCTAACACCGACCAACACTGCACACTACTAGGTCTACAGGTAACATGACAGAGGAAGTATCAGTACCATGTGTCTAACACCGACCAACACTACACACTACTAGGTCTACAGGTAACATGACAGAGGAAGTATCAGTACCATGTGTCTAACACCGACCAACACTACACGCTACTAAATCTACAAGTAACATGACAGGGGAAGTATCAGTACCATGTGTGTGACACTGACCAACACTACACACTACTAGGTCTACAAGTAACATGACAGAGGAAGTATCAGTACCATGTGTCTGACACCGACCAACACTACACACTACTAGGTCTACATGTAACATGACAGAGGAAGTATCAGTACCATGTGTCTGACACCGACCAACACTACACTCTACTAGGTGTACAGGTAACATGACAGAGGAAGTATCTGTACCATGTGTCTGACACCGATCAACACTACACACTACTAGGTCTACAAGTAACATGACAGAGGAAGTATCTGTACCATGTGTCTGACACCGACAAACACTACACACTACTAGGTCTACATGTAACATGACAGAGGAAGTATCAGTACCATGTGTCTAACACCGACCAACACTACAGGCTACTAGGTCTACAGGTAACATGACAGGGGAAGTATCTGTACCATGTGTCTAACACCGACAAACACTACACACTACTAGGTCTACATGTAACATGACAGGGTAAGTATCTGTACCATGTGTCTGACACCGACCAACACTACACACTACTAGGTCTACATGTAACATGACAGAGGAAGTATCAGTACCATGTGTCTGACGCTGACCAACACTACACACTACTAGGTCTACATGTAACATGACAGGGGAAGTATCTGTACCATGTGTCTAACACCGACAAACACTACACACTACTAGGTCTACATGTAACATGACAGGGGAAGTATCTGTACCATGTGTCTAACACCGACAAACACTACACACTACTAGGTCTACATGTAACATGACGGAGGAAGTATCAGTACCATGTGTCTAACACCGACCAACACTACAGGCTACTAGGTCTACAGGTAACATGACAGGGGAAGTATCTGTACCATGTGTCTAACACCGACAAACACTACACACTACTAGGTCTACATGTAACATGACAGGGGAAGTATCTGTACCATGTGTCTGACACCGACCAACACTACACACTACTAGGTCTACATGTAACATGACAGGGGAAGTATCTCTACCATGTGTCTAACACCGACAAACACTACACACTACTAGGTCTACATGTAACATGACAGGGGAAGTATCTGTACCATGTGTCTAACACCGACAAACACTACACACTACTAGGTCTACATGTAACATGACAGGGGAAGTATCAGTACCATGTGTCTAACACCGACAAACACTACACACTACTAGGTCTACATGTAACATGACAGGGGAAGTATCTGTACCATGTGTCTAACACCGACAAACACTACACACTACTAGGTCTACATGTAACATGACAGGGGAAGTATCTGTACCATGTGTCTAACACCGACAAACACTACACACTACTAGGTCTACATGTAACATGACAGGGGAAGTATCAGTACCATGTGTCTAACACCGACAAACACTACACACTACTAGGTCTACATGTAACATGACAGAGGAAGTATCAGTAGCATGTGTCTAACACCGACAAACACTACACACTACTAGGTCTACATGTAACATGACAGGGGAAGTATCTGTACCATGTGTCTAACACCGACAAACACTACACACTACTAGGTCTACATGTAACATGACAGAGGAAGTATCAGTACCATGTGTCTAACACCGACAAACACTACACACTACTAGGTCTACATGTAACATGACAGGGGAAGTATCTGTACCATGTGTCTAACACCGACAAACACTACACACTACTAGGTCTACATGTAACATGACAGGGGAAGTATCAGTACCATGTGTCTAACACCGACAAACACTACACACTACTAGGTCTACATGTAACATGACAGGGGAAGTATCTGTACCATGTGTCTAACACCGACAAACACTACACACTACTAGGTCTACATGTAACATGACAGGGGAAGTATCTGTACCATGTGTCTAACACCGACAAACACTACACACTACTAGGTCTACATGTAACATGACAGGGGAAGTATCAGTACCATGTGTCTAACACCGACAAACACTACACACTACTAGGTCTACATGTAACATGACAGAGGAAGTATCAGTACCATGTGTCTAACACCGACAAACACTACACACTACTAGGTCTACAGGTAACATGTCAGAGGAAGTATCAGTACCATGTGTCTGACACCGACCAACACTACACGGTACTTGGTCTACATGAAACATGACAGAGGAAGTATCAGTACCATGTGTCTGACACTGACCAACACTACACACTACTAGGTCTCCAGGTAACATGACAGAGGAAGTATCAGTACCATGTTTCTGACACTGACCAACACTACACACTACTAGGTCTACAGGTAACATGACAGAGGAAGTATCAGTACCATGTGTCTAACAGCGACCAACACTACACGCTACTAGGTCTACATGTAACATGACAGAGGAAGTATCTGTACCATGTGTCTGACACCGACCTACACTACACACTACTAGGTCTACAGATAACATGACAGAGGAAGTATCAGTACCATGTGTCTGACACTGACCAACACTACACACTACTAGGTCTACAGATAACATGTCAGAGGAAGTATCAGTACCATGTGTCTGACACTGACCAACACTACACACTACTAGGTCTACAGGTAACATGACAGAGGAAGTATCAGTACCATGTGTCTGACACTGACCAACACTACACACTACTAGGTCTCCAGGTAACATGACAGGGGAAGTATCTGTATCATCTGTCTGACACCAACCAGCACTACACACTACTAAGTCTACATGAAACATGACAGAGGAAGTATCAGTACCATCTGTCTGACACCGACCAACACTACACACTACTAGGTCTACAGGTAACATGACAGAGGAAGTATCTGTACCATGTGTCTGACACGGACCAACACTACACACTACTAGGTCTACAGGTAACATGACAGAGGAAGAGAAACGAATAAGACCCAGAGTGCGTGTGTTCTTGCCCCGGATGTCACCGTGGAACATTGACAAACTGTCACTGTACTACGGGAGGGAAGTGACTGAGGTTTGAACGCGAACGCGACGGCCCGTGAACACCTCCGCATTACCATACATTTAACACGGTGCAACTGAATTATTGTCATGCTAATGCTGTGGCTTTGAGGGTTGTGCTTGGGAGCGGTCGCTAATTCTCATCTGTTGCCATTTCATTCGTTTGTCTACTTGTTGTTAACACAATTCCTTGTAGGTAAGTAAGCTAAAGTCATATTTAGATGTTTTAAATTCCGATGTGCTACTTTCACATGAGCTTCTCTGCTCTCTATGGCATATTAGTGGGTATACATATTATTCTTGTGAAGGTGGTTGGCTTTGTACTTCATTTTAATACAAATAAACGTTTACAGAAACAGCTACATTACACATTTCGTTATAGAGAACAGCGATAGTCAAATGTTTAACAACTGGACGCTATATGCTGGCCTTCCATACTGTTTCCATGACAACGCGAGAAACAACTGACAATTCACAGGAATTTAAAAGAACGGCTAAGTATTGAAGAATTCGAACCTTTATTGACGGATATCTCGGAAATGGCCGATGCGGCGAAAAAGTTATTTGAAGTGAATTCTGTGTTTGAAAGAGATTTAAATTTGAACTGCAGTCTATCGTTTAACGCCTACCATTTATACAAGATTGTTCCTGATGAAGAGGAGTTCCTAGCGCAATCCCAGATGTGCATTTTATTCGTGTAAACATCTTTAATGTGTGGTGTTTCGTTAGAGCCATTTTTAGAAAGTAAATGTTTCATGTAAAGGACAGTTTTGCGTTGGGGGATTTTCTTGAAGATCTTCGTGTCGCATATTTCGAAGACACTGAGCTTAAATATCACGTTTGGTATTTATCCGATTTTAGTTTTTGAAGATTGCTGTTCACACACAGTCCTTTTTCTAAAAATGCTTGTTTTCTTTTCTTTCTTTTATTCGGCAGCCTGAAAACATGTATTTCCGGTGAAATCTGGTTTCTAAACCGTGCGACAGTATTGGGGCGTAGCGAGTGTAGCTCCGTCTTGACCGCGTTGCTGACTTCAACTTTCTCTACTACATGCTTACCGCCCAAAAGTTTCATGTCGAGTTTGCAGCGGAAATACATGTTTTGAGGCGCCCTCAAGCAAAATAAAATTTAGCACAGATTCGTGTGTCTGTCTGTCATTTAACGAAATGTATACGAGGGGCACTATTTATATTTTGAGACTTGGCAACCCTGAATGTTGTAGGTGCCATCTGACGTGTCCAATGGAAAGTTTGACATTTTTCACAATAATCTACTTCAAACATTTTGCCAATAGAGCGTCATTTGTTTTGTTTACACTAACTTGAAAATTGTGTGTCAACAAAAACATGGAATTAACTCGTGAAAATGTTCGTGCAGTGATTTATTACGACTTTCGACGTGGATTATCAAGACAAGAGTGCATCAATCAACTAACTTCCACATTTGGCGACAAAGCTCCATCCTTTGCCACTGTGAAACGCTGATATAACGAATTTAATCGTGCCCGCTGTTCGCTCAATGATGAAGTTTGCGAAGGTTGTCCAAAATCAGTTGTTGTGCCAGAAAACATTGATGCTGTGCAAAAAATAATAATGAAAGATCGTCATGCGACATATTGTGAGATTGAGGCAACCCTAGGCATTAGTTCCACCAGCATATATAAAATATTGCATGATTATTTAGCCGTGAACAAGATTGGCTCTCGTTGGATCCCACATAATTTGACGCAATCTCAAAAAGATGCTCGTGTCGATTGGTGTACAAAAATGTTCAAGAAATACAATGGTGGTGCCCCAAAAGACGTATATAAGATTGTAATAGCTGATGAATCATGTATCTATGCGTATGAGCCGGAATGTAAACAGCAGTCGACTGTATGGGTGTTTCAAGATGAAGCAAATCCAACAAAGTGCACTCAAAGCACTTCGAAGCAAGTGGTCAGCAAAACTGGCCATGTGGCTACAGTGCCTTTAGAGGAACATAAAACGGTCAATGCCGAATGGTACACAACCATTTGTTTGCCGGAAGTCTTCGGTGAAGTAAGGAAAACCAACAAGAACCGTAGCATCGTTCTTTATCAAGACAATGCGAGCGCACACACACGTCTCGTCTAACATCAGAGTATTTGAAGCCTCAAAAAATCAAATTGATGGGTCATCCGCCATACAGTCCTGATTTGGGGCCCAATGACTTCTTTTTGTTCCCGAACATCAAGAATAAATTGCGTGGACAACGATTTTCGTTGGCAGAAGACGCCGTTGATGCCTTCAAAAACCATGTTTTGGAGGTGTCTCAAGAAGACTGGAATAAATGCTTTGACAAATGGTTCAAACGGATGCAAAAGTGTATTGATCATAAAGGAGAATATTTTGAAAAACAATAAAGCAGTTTTCAATCAGAAATTACTTTGTTTTAATAATTAGGCTCAAAATATAAATAGTGCCCCTCGTAGTGG
The DNA here is from genome assembly GCA_030765065.1 of Deroplatys truncata. Classification (NCBI taxonomy): domain Eukaryota; kingdom Metazoa; phylum Arthropoda; class Insecta; order Mantodea; family Mantidae; genus Deroplatys; species Deroplatys truncata. Next base: position 51,639 of record JAUKNL010000192.1, on the reverse strand, counting down.
AAAGGTTTATCTCGATTGAAGTGAACCAGATAGGAAAATAAACTTTCCTAAAAATAATTTGTATATCCACTAATAAACGATCGAGTCTGATAAAGTCATGTGAGTGTAACACATAAGATTTTTTTTAAAATAGTGTTTGACAGCCGTACCAAAGAAGTGAAATGATAACTGTAGATACCCCTCCGGCACTGAGGCCAGAGAACGGTCCTCGACTCCCAGTTTTGGATGTTACAATATTCACTTGGTCAAATAATATTCTTGTGATATGTATACTTTCTGTTTAATTATTCCCACATGGTGCATGTTAAGTGATTCTATGGTTTGTCAAGTTGACTCCTGTTGAAGTCACAGAAAGTTGATGGTAGATATGCGTACACAGTTATGAAGCTGTTACCGACTCCAACTCGTCAAAGATGATGGTTCGTTATCACAAGTCGAGTTAACAAAGTATGGAACGTCACTTTTCACTTAGGAATTCAAAACAAATGCAATTCTAGTTTAATTATTAAAGAGGTGATTGTGACGTCGACCCAGGAGAGTTGCTATGGTAACAAGCCCTACATTGCTTTGTTTTCTTCTCTCGTTCGCATTAGAAGCGCTTTTATTAAAACAGTTTGATTTATTATCAAGTTTTCTTGGATCTTACGCCTCTATTCTCAACTCTGTAGTGGAAAATGAGCCTACGTTTTCTAGATCAAATATTTTCTACCAACATTCACGTGAGATAGCATTAAGTTTGATTTTTAAAAATTATTCACAATCGTATGAGCTTCTCTACCCTCTGTCGTTTAAACTATACTTACGAAGCTTATTTTCCTATCTAGTTCATTTTAATCGATATAAATCAATATGGATACAAAGAGAACAGCGATAGTAAAATGTTTTACAACAGGACGCTATATGCTGCCTTAAAATTCCTTACTGTTTCCATGACATCGCGAGAAACAACTGAATGTCAACAGGACTTTAAAAGATTGACAGATTATTGAACAATTCCAAACATTAATAACGGATATGTCGGAAATGGCTTATGCCAGAAAAAGCCAAGTTCAAATAGATTGTGTTTTAAAAATATCTAGATTTTTTGTGCAGTGCGTTTTCGTCTGTCTCTTAATGTCTAAATTGCTTCGGAATGAAAAGCATTTCATTGGGTATTCCCAGAAAATTCAACACATACATTTTATTTTTATGTAAATGGTGTTTTAATAAAAATCGTTAGAGCCATTTAAGAGAAAATACAAAATAATGAAATATTTTTCGTGTAAAACACATTTACTGACTATAGCCAAGTTACAAAGCGCCCTGTGTGTGTGACCTGCATTCGGGAGGTCCTGGTGGCCGCCCACTATGACCATGGAGGTTTCTTCTGGTCGCCAAGGCGATTTCCCCTTTCCTGTCATTCCATCTCCATTTCACGTTTCAGGCCCTGCGATGCCGGGCAGATGGCGTGGATGCATGCGCGATGGAGGGATTTCTCCTCGTGAACGCCAGAGTGAGGGTAGCTGGGATTCCTCGCCACTGGTGCGCGGATGCTCAAACTGGAAATGTTAGGGACTTGTGTGCGCCTCCGGGGGCTGTAGCCACGATAGATGACTATCCCTCCGATAGACAAATCCCCATCCCTCGTACAGACGTTTGCATTCTGTGTATTGACACACTTGTAGCCAACTGCTTGGTTACAAACAGTTACAAAGAAGGCGATTTCTGACGCGGCACGAACTGAAACATTCATTTGGTTTAAAATCTTGCATAACAAAACTTCATAGACACACATCATAATATTATTCGACAGAATATTTTACGCAAATCTTCGTGTAGGTACATAACTCTCGGCCCTTTATTACGTAAGAGTCATGTTATAATTGTAATTAACACTCCAGGAAATACAGTTTTATTACCGGTTTTCCAAACATTACAACACAACTGCATGTCCTACAGTCGCGCGTTGAGTACATTACACGGAGCAAGCAGGGGAAGTATTCCGCCCAAAAACTCAAAGTCCACCGAAAAATATCTATGTTTTGAGACACACTGAATAAAAAAAAGCATCTTTAGAAAAAAGGTGTGCGTCTCTGAACAGTATAACTAAAAAACGAAAAGTTGAATAAATACTAAACTTGGTACAGTAGACCCTCGTTTAACCGAATTCCAAGGGACCGAAAAATAGCCAATTCGGTTTAACGAGGTTTTGTAAAAATAGTGCCCTGTTTTCTGAAATGGTAAAATACAACTGTTGAGTTCACTTTCTCTCTTGTTAAGCGTACCAACGATTGAGGGTCTTCCACTTCTAACAAAAAGTAAAAATAACTATTGTATATGTGACATTAGTTTAATTGAGAAGGTATACTGTCAAATGCCTGTCGTAATTTTTTAAACAATGCTATTTGGAACAATATTGCACTTATTGAATTAGTGAGTTGTATAATACAACAAACAATAACCTTATATACCGTTCTTTTAACACTAAGTTTTAATGGGAACATATGTTTTAGTTACAACACTTATCCATTTCACTTTTTAGTTGTATAATTTGACAAAATCATTAATTGTTGTTGGCGGACGGTTCCTTGTAATATTAAGCCACTCTCCAAAGACACCACATCCAGGGCAGCCTGAAATGCCATGGAGACATCAGAAGTGGCAGCAAATCTCTTGAGAACAGAAATTGCAGCGGAAACTTCAGCGCGGGGTCGTATCTTCATGTTCCTGCTCAGAAGATGACAGTAAACAATTATCATCATCATCAGACTGGTTGTTCAGCAGCACAGATATTGCTGGCACCACGTCCATTCTTCCATCATGACTGTACAAGAGGGCACCCAGCTTGTAGAAGAGCATTGTATCGTCATGTTCCTGCTCAGAAGATGACAGTAAACAATTATCATCATCATCATCAGACTGGTTCTTCAGCTGCACAGATATTGCTGGCACCACGTCCATTCTTCCATCATGACTGTACAAGAGGGCACCCAGCTTGTAGAAGAGCGTTGTATCTTCATATTCCTGCTCAGAAGATGACAGTAAACAATTATGATCATCATCATCAGACTGGTTCTTCAGCAGCACAGATATTGCTGGCACCACGTCCATTCTTCCATCATGACTGTAGAAGAGGGCACCCAGCTTGTAGAAGAGCGTTGTATCTTCATGTTCCTGCTCAGAAGATGACAGTAAACAATTATCATCATCATCATCATCAGACTGGTTGTTCAGCAGCACAGATATTGCTGGCACCACGTCCATTCTTCCATCATGACTGTACAAGAGGGCACCCAGCTTGTAGAAGAGCGTTGTATCTTCATGTTCCTGCTCAGAAGATGACAGTAAACAATTATCATCATCATCATCATCATCATCATCAGACTGGTTCTTCAGCAGCACAGATATTGCTGGCACCACGTCCATTCTTCCATCATGACTGTACAAGAGGGCACCCAGCTTGTAGAAGAGCGTTGTATCTTCATGTTCCTGCTCAGAAGATGACAGTAAACAATTATCATCATCATCATCATCAGACTGGTTCTTCAGCAGCACAGATATTGCTGGCACCACGTCCATTCTTCCATCATGACTGTACAAGAGGGCACCCAGCTTGTAGAAGAGCGTTGTATCTTCATGTTCCTGCTCAGAAGATGACAGTAAACAATCATCATCATCATCATCATCAGACTGGTTGTTCAGCAGCACAGATGATGTTGTTGTCACTACGTCCATTCTTCCATCATGACGGTACAAGAGGGCACCAAGCGTGTAGAAGAGCGGTGTATCTTCATGTTCCTGCTCAGAAGATGACAGTAAACAATTATCATCATCAGACTGGTTGTTCAGCAGCACACTACGTCCATTCTTCCATCATGACGGTACAAGAGGGCACCAAGCGTGTAGAAGAGCGGTGTATCTTCATGTTCCTGCTCAGAAGATGACAGTAAACAATTATCATCATCATCAGACTGGTTGTTCAGCAGCACACTACGTCCATTCTTCCATCATGACGGTACAAGAGGGCACCAAGCGTGTAGAAGAGCGTTGTATCCACATTATAAGTTCAGATGTGGAGCCTGTCGGCGGCGCCGTGGCCGAGTGGTTAGACCGCCCGGGTTCAATCCCAGGGACCTGCATGTGGGATTTGTGGTGGACGAAGCGGCGTCTGGGCGGGTTTTCTCCGGGTTCTCCGGTTTCCCCCGCCATTCATTCCACCAATGCTCCATCATCACCTTTCCTTTCATCCATTTCACCAACATTTCGTTTCATGTACTTCCTTCATCCCATACCAGGCATCGGGCTGATCACCCATCCTGGATGCTCTGTCTGATCCATGAGTGTCTGCTCCTCGACGGGCCTCTGACCCCAGGCACCCGCTTGTAAGTCCTGGGGGGTGTAAGTCCTACATAAGAGGAGGGTAAACAGATAATGAATGAATGAATGTGGAGCCTGTTCAGTTTCAGCTGCTGTCCAGGCCTTCTTAAAACAGTTAGTTATGATGTCTGCTGTATGTTGGAGTACATTCCAATTGTAGTTGTATTGCACTGTAATCACGCGATCCAATGGTTACAGATGACTCATGGTGCTAGCTACTAAGAAGACAACTTCTATGTTTGGAACTTCCAGGTCATCGAACTGATGTGTCCTTGCATCATTTGCTGTGGAAGTGCAGCAAGTAAGCACTCGGACCATTGTTGAGAAATTATACGAAATCCGTAACGGAAAATACCGTAGTGCACAGCACAACAAACATATTCCTTATAAACGAAGAATGGAATATGTTCGTAGTACGAATTATCCGAAATGCGGTTTAAGCGGTAATTCATCAGGGACCGGGCAGATTTCAAGAAAATCCCTCCACCCGTTACTTGAAAGATTTTTTTGAAACGCTTAATTTTTTTAAAAAAATAGCTCTAAAGATTTTGATTAAAATGCCATTATTAAAGATATTTACATGAGAAATAAAATCTTCAGTTTTGTGGGAATAGCCTGTGAAGTCCTCTTCATTCGGAAGGAGTTTTGTATAATCTTATGCAACTGTAAATTTTAAGCAATAGATGAAAACATACTTCACAAAAATGTACATCTTTTTAAAACACATAATTCATTTCAAACAACTTTTATTGTGGCATAAGCCCTTTCTCAGATATGCGTTATTAATGGTTGGAATTGTTCATTACTAGTCATTCGTTTAAAGTCCTGTCGATTTGCAGTTGTTTCTCGCGATGTCATGGAAACATATGGAATTTTAAGGCCAGCATATTGTCGCGTACCTCAATAATTTGTAATTAATTATTTAACTTTCAGAGGAGAGCTACTCGCTGCGAGAGGGATCGTTATTCAAACAAAGGAAACTTTAATTTAAGAGGCACCGACAAAGGGACGCAGCTAAAGTTAAATTCACAAATATTCTTACACTAACATAATTCCTGGCTGAAAGGAGAGGCAAGGATTCTATACTACCATAATTAAAAAAGTCAAGGAAGAAGAATAATTGGTTGATTTATTATATGTGCTTACCCATGTGTCTGCCGGGGCGAGGACGCCATATCATTGGGCAGCTATCCGTACATCTGAACACCGCGAAGACTAGTCACAGACTCTTGAAAAAACTCGTTAAGCTTGGCGTCCTAACGCCATATCCCCTCCAATGAGACTATTTCCCCTCAAACGCCCCTCCTCGGATAAACTGCCAACCTTCACCTTGGGTAACCAGAGGGCACAGCTATTACTATAATCTGTGCACATGCCACATCTCCCCCTGGCCACCCAAGTCGACGTCCTCGTCGACAGAAAGAACATAAATACAAAATACAGGAAAAAACAAAAGAAAGACATACCAAAAAAAAATGACATAGAAATGTGTGATGTAAAATAAAAGAGCAATACATATGTGTGGTTGCACCCAGCCGACGACATAATGGTGCTGGGTGATGTGGCGAGAGAGGAGCGATGTAAGTGCAGTCGACGTAATATTGTTAATGCACTAGCTTTGGCATCCCGCACACGCACACACCACGCTGCCTTAGTTCACAGGCACACTACACTGCGCAAAAGGGTGATGAACTGCCGTAACTGTTTGTGGGTGGGTTCAGACAGTGCCCACAACGACGATTTGTCCTGGTGTAGAATTAGCACCGCAGGTCTCTGGTGATGACAACAGGGTGGGCAGTCGCTGGCTTGGACTGCCCCCCGACATGGTGGCTCCTTATGCCACGGCAGTGTAGTGGCTGCCCGACAGCTTCCCTGTGGTGTTTCTTGACTTCTGGTGTGCTCTGGGGATGCTGATGCATCTTCTCGCTCTCTGCCCAGTAGAATACTAAAACAAAACCACCACACAATAAACAGGATGCTCCCACAAAGAATCACACATAAAAGAAGGGTATGTCCTTTACAATTAAAGATTTTAAAGTATGAAAAGTGTACACTAAAAATTCTTTTGACATGGGCAAGTAAAGAGAACAGAAGATTAGAACAAATTGGCATAAGAAAGAAATTTTACATAGTTGCCATCCAAAATTGAACTTACAATGCTTCATAATCCAAATAACAGTAAAACAGACTCAAAATACATAAACATGACAGAAATGAAACATAACCTTATCTTGGGATCCCAATATTACATCTCAATAACCAGCTGGTATCACTAACAAAAGAAAGTAAGTGCACTTACAAGACAGTCACACATGACGATGAAATGAACTCATTCACACTGACCATGGCCCCAAATTACACACAACACTGACTTAACTATCTACTCAAACTAGTGTATACATCACTACAAGCTACATCCACAATACATTTCTAAACTACGCCACGTGACATGCTTTCAACTACTAGTGTCCCACTCTTGTCACGAATACAACTTCTTGTCCACATCACTATCCTTCTCATCGCAGTGTGAGCATTAACTCAATTATAATCATCATGAACATCATCAGCAGTAATAGTGCAATCTCAATCATTACTTCAATCATCATCATCTATCAATTTTCTCTCCAAAACAAAACATCTGCACTTACGTGTCTCATTTAACATGCTGTAAATTCAAAATATCTGACATAGACATAACCTTCAAAAAAAAATCACATTAATTCAGGAATTACACAAATAACATGACATTATAATGTTGCATCTACATCCTCAAAATCAAGAAATAAGCTGGAAAACAGGTGGTATTAAAATTTGGTATCTAAGATGGTAATAAACTTGTTGCATAAACAGAGAAAAAAAAATTATCTTCATTACATTCACTTCCATCCATTTAATCTCTCGTGTGAATTCATCACACACACTATACTGGGCACGTTACAGCAACACCAATAAGCAAAATCAGTACAATCATCACATCAACTTTCCAGGTACATGTAGCCCTCCTGAAAAATCAACACATTCATACACTTCAACTACCGGGGTTACACTGTGGCACTTCCACCGAAGCTGACATCATCTCATTTCTTCTCATCTCTCCTCATCAACACCGTCGGGGTTACTCTTACGCACATCCACCGAGGCAAATCTCAACTCACATTTCTCACATAACCTCACACTACGCCATCGGGGTTACACTTTGGCACTCCCACCGAGGCAAATCTCACCTATATCACATAACCTCAAATACACACATACATACACACACTATTCATGCAACAAATTTTCTGCAAATAAAGATCACAGCATCATTATGGAAATCAAATAGTCAAAATCAAATCATGTCATATCAAATCAAATCGAATGCAACAAAACATCACATCATTACTCAAAACAATATTGTCACATAACATTCCTGAAAATGAAAGCTCAATTAAGCACATAGTACACCTGAAACACATTCCTGCAGCATAATACAACAACAAAACAAATGATGTGCAGTTACCAAAACATAATTCAAAATTTAGATTACACCCACAATAATAATACACTCGTAATTCAGCAGAGACATTCATATCACATATTCCTGAAAAGTAAGGCTTAATTAAGCATCAGTCAGTGAAACAATAAATTTAGCATACCTGTGTGAGTCGTAAAACTGTTTCATTCATCCAAACTTTAGCACTCACAATGATTACATACTTACAGGTGATTCTTTTCTTTTCTCTTACTTGTTTACCACAAAATTCCCGTGCAAATTGTCCAAAATCTGGTAACACACGTACAGCTGGTTTATCAACATCCACATCGTACTGGTCCATATTAGAAGCACATCAAACCTAATTAGGTGCAGATACTGGCAAGGTTGGTATCTCCTGAAACTTTTACTTACATGAGTAACTGCGAAAGATTTTCCCTTAAAAATATGCATTGCGGAATTAAACCAAACTTGGCAACGGTAAAGTAAAATTATCATCATTCTCAGAGCGGCCAATAGCAGTAGTAGCCAACATTGCAACATTCTAAAATAACTCATACGGCGACAACTCGTTGGAATGCTCCATGTGAGAGGGGTCAATGACCGGCGGCAGCCAGCTGATAACTGAGCAACAAGAGGCGCACCAACACTGGACAAATTCCACCACACTGTGCTCGCCAACTGGAGCAATTACTATATCAACTTTCTGTGCAGGACGTTGCTTATGCATGATTGCAGCACAAAAGATAACGCAACCAATAAACAAACCGTAGGACCAAGCAAACAGATTACACCAAACTAAACACTTATAGCATCACATGAATGTAAGTAGCAAGATCAGAACATAGCCAAATAAAACAGTTGTAGAAAGAACACAATTAAGCGCCCGCGGCGAAATATCAGAAAATTATACTAACACACGGCTACACAAGCCACTTGGACACAATACCAAGATTTTTAAGCAGAATGAACATATGGAAGAAAACCAAAATGATAGCTGCAGTGAGAAACCTCGAACTGGAACTTAAAAAAAAACTACGTCACACTTACTGTGACCACCGCGAAGATTCTCAAAAGGAGCAGAATACAAACTTGTAATTTAAACTAGCACACAAAACTTCTCTCTTTTTTTTCTAAAATCAAAGGTATATAATCTGATATGCACACGCAAATAAACGCGCCAAAACACGTGCTGAAGAAGACTGGTTTCACAAGCTAAAAATTATTGCTCAAATGCACGACCACGCGGGAATTACACAACACACGTGCGTACATAAAAGTTACACGAAAAATAACTCAGAAAAGTGCAGTAAATAGCTAGAAATCACAAGCACTGGAATATAAAGTAATACATTTCCAAACCACTGCTAATAAGTACAGAAAACAAGATTTGCAAACGGATAGCCAACACGTGACGAGCACATTTTGAAACAACAACTATATCGCTCGTTTCTTCTCAAATTTCACAAAAACATTTTTTTTTCGAAAATAACCAGCACGAAGAACGGAACACAGTGATATAATTTAAAGGAAATGAAGCCAAAACAAGGGGAAAATGGAGTCAGAAGTTTTAGCGTCACCCGGCAGACAATGAAAAAAAATATGCAAAAATGAACTCAAAATTGAAATTTCGACACCAGACTTTCAGAAATGACGGAAACAAAATTTAGAAGAAGAGAACCACAAATAAAAGTATAAAAATCCTTACCCTTCAGCCAGAAAGAACTTTACATTTTTCACGACCACGTGGAACATAAACCGTTAAATTTGGAGGGAAAAAAAAATTTTGCACTTAAAATCTCAAAACAATTCAATTCTACCCGGCGCCCCCGCCAATTTGTCGCGTACCTCAATAATTTGTAATTAATTATTTAACTTTCAGAGGAGAGCTACTCGCTGCGAGAGGGATCGTTATTCAAACAAAGGAAACTTTAATTTAAGAGGCACCGACAAAGGGACGCAGCTAAAGTTAAATTCACAAATATTCTTACACTAACATAATTCCTGGCTGAAAGGAGAGGCAAGGATTCTATACTACCATAATTAAAAAAGTCAAGGAAGAAGAATAATTGGTTGATTTATTATATGTGCTTACCCATGTGTCTGCCGGGGCGAGGACGCCATATCATTGGGCAGCTATCCGTACATCTGAACACCGCGAAGACTAGTCACAGACTCTTGAAAAAACTCGTTAAGCTTGGCGTCCTAACGCCATATCCCCTCCAATGAGACTATTTCCCCTCAAACGCCCCTCCTCGGATAAACTGCCAACCTTCACCTTGGGTAACCAGAGGGCACAGCTATTACTATAATCTGTGCACATGCCACAATATAGCGTCCAGTTGTTAAACATTTGACTGTCGCTCTTCAGTTTGTATTATAACGAAATGTGTAATGTAGCTGTTTCTGGAAAGAGGTTTATCTCGTATAAAATGAAGAAGATAGAAAAATAAACTTTAGTAGGACTAGTCTGTAAAGTCACTAATAAACGAGAGAGGGTAGAGAAAGTCATGTAAATTTATCACATCAGATTTGTTTGTCAAACTTACGAAAATATTTTTCTTATAAACATTACTCACCATTTGAAAAAAGAATTAAGGAAGGCGAAACAGAAATAATTTTCAAATTTGAAGTAATCGCTTCAAACTGTAGCAAAAAGTATTTAATTGGTGCTGTTATCAGTAAACAATAAGCTAATTCGACTGCCTCTGTGGTCTGGTGGTTACCTGCAAATCCCGGGTCCAAGAGTCTGGAAGCATGCATATGTGTGTGAATTTAATAACCAACCCAAAGATTAACAGCACAATTAATCCGTCTTTCCGTCCTCTTCCGAGGCTAATAATATATGAAATTAAAATGTTGAGCACCCCATCTTTTGCCGAGATCTCTTGTTTGTAAAATAAAGCTAGCTTTGGTAACATTCTCATCTTCTGGTAGTTACAGATTTCATTTTCCCAGATGCGATCCAATATCTTGGTCTTACCAGTGTGCTGCACGACATCTTTGTTTTATTTCCGTCCTCATTTTCCTACCCAATTACTCTTTAATATAGGTTATACATCTCTCTGTTACAGCCCAGGTGCAGAAATGATGACACCGTTATACAGAGTGAGCCAAAAAACTGCGAACCGGCTGCGCGGTGTTTTTCCTGTCCGCGTCCTCGACGATCGTTGTCGTCTGCTGCTATCATAGAAAGGCGCGGATGAAACCATACATCATTTTTAAAACTACCTTTAAAGGCTTTACTAACCAACTTTATGAAAGGAAATGCTGAAACGGGCCACCATCGCTGTCCATGCATTTTTGGCACCTCTTTAACAAACTATCCACCACTCGCCATAGTTCAGGTTGAGAAATTTTCTGGCGGATATTTTGTTTGGACAACGACGGTGGCCAGTTTCAGCATTTCCTTTCATAAAGTTGGTAAGTAAAGCCTTTAAAAGTAGTTTTAAAAATCTTGTATGGTTTCATCTACGCCTTTCTGTGATAGCGGCAGACGGCAACGAGCGCCGAGGACGCGGACAGGAAAAACACCGCGCAGCCAGTTGGCAGTTTTTTTGGCTCTGTGTGTACTATCATCTGCGACAATTTTCACTCACCTCTGATGCCATAGCTATAGTTTTCATACTCACGTGACTGATCTCTGACCCAGTAGCCGGTCATCTGCAAACAGGATTCCTCTAATGTCCCTTTGCTACCATATTTCTACTACCTTTTTTATATAGCAATGGTGACATTCATGCACAGTACCTCTGTCAATGTTATTGTTCAAATGGCAGCAGATAAAGTGGTTCGTTAAATTCTAACTTGTTTCAGGGTAAACACGTCATCTTCCTCTAACAGTATTTGCTTGTAATTTCCGTTCCAGTATGCTCTTCGAAAGGTATAAAGTTCACATCGTCGGCTTTGCTTTTGGGACAATTGCTCTTGGCGTTCACTTGTTTGCTTTATAAACATTTACACCCTCATTCATACCTCCAGACTCTAGAGAGAAGGACGGGAATAGAACCTGGGACCTATGGATTCTGAAAGCTAGCATGCTAACCAGCAGTCTCCCTAGTTCTTGTATTTCTTCCATTTCCGAATTAGTTTGAAGACTCTCGTTTAAAGTAACATATCGATTTGTCCCAGCATGCACTGCACCTCACTCCGTCATAATCCTTGAGATATGTTTTAAAAACGTCGCTTTATCTCGGTCTACGTGTGACAGCGGGGAAAATAAACCAGTCTTTGTGACACAACACACTATAGGATTATTAGTTGTACAAGGAATATGGCAACTTAAAACTGGTTTTAGCGCTATAAAGTGTCTGGCCTCTTAGCTTGTTGCGGTATTTATGTGCACGGACACAAAATCTGTCTGTGTGACGTCATTCCCCGTAATAGAGGCTGGTGTACACTGTTGAAGTCTGCGAGCTTTTTCCCATACTTTTGTAACTCAACTCCAGGAAGAGGGGTTGGAGTAAGTAAATCGTCAAGCTAGGAGCGCACCGACAGAAGATGCACGTTCTCTGTAAACACCCCACTTCGATAGCGTGTAGACCAGAATCAACGGGTATTAGAAGGCAGGAAACAATCTATCTGTACCTATTGATAATACAATGAACTCCACCAAAAATTCGATTTCACGGGAAAACATTTAAAAAAACCGGATAAATACCAAACTTTGTATTTACGTTCATTACCCTCCAAAGATGCGACACGAAGATATTCAAGAAAATCCCTTAATCCCAAACTACCCTTTACGTGGAACATTCTTCCAAATTTTTTATTTTAAAAAAATGGCTCTAAGGATTTGGATTAAAATACCGTAAGATATTTACATGACAAATAAAATGTATATCTTGAATTTTCTGGGAATAGTCTGTGAAGTCATCTTCATTCGAAAGAAAGTGTGTATTACGTTGTATAACTGGTAAACGCACTGCACACTAGATCTCTTTAATACACACAATTTATTTCAAATGAGTACTTTGTGGCATAAGCCGTTTTTGAAATATCCGTTATTAAAGGTTCAAATTGTTCAATACTTGTCAATCCCATGCAGTTTCAGTTGTTTCTCGTGATGTCATGGCCAGCATATAGCGTCCAGTTGTTAAACATTTGACTATCGCTGTTCTCTATAACGAAATGTGTGATGCAGCTGTTTCTGTAAAGGTTTATCTCGATTAAACTGAAGTAGATAGGAAAATGAGCTTTAGTAAGAATAGTCTGCATACCCACTAATAAAGGTAGAGGGTAGAGAAAGTAATGTGAATGTATTACATCACATTTTTAAAAGCAATATTAGCGTGTGACACAGATCCTGGAAAAATTCTGATGCACAGTTTTGAGCTGAAAGCCCACTTTACTGTGACATGCTCCTTGTGTTACAGGTTGTTTTAAACGTCCTTTGAGCTCCAATGTTGTGTCGAGTGTGTCGTGCCAAATTCCGCTAGAACCAATGCTCATTGTAAAAGGGAACTCTTCTGTCTCTTGGGTTGGGGAGGAGTCTTCGAGCATGTAGTCACGCGTGTGAAACCAACACCTCGGTCAGCTGGCGAAGGTATAAGCACTTAGCACGGGAATGTTTCCTGTAGTTGCATTAAATTCAAGATTTACACACGCCAACAAGACTGGGGTCTCTTACTGTGCAAGGAAGCATTTCTTTTCACAGATACGTACACATTTTTAAACATCAGAGTACAAAAGTAATGACGATCCATTTTTGTCAGATTCGGTCCATCTATTGATTTTAGTAAGAAGATGTGGGTACACAATTTTACATTAATATTTAAGACAACTGTACACGGGAAGAAAGAAAAAAGTTGAAATTAAAAAGAATTAAGAGTCTACACAAATACGCTTAGTTAGATTACATTGTGTTGTTAGCCTTGTACCCATCTCAGTCTAAATAAAACCTGTTAGCCTCCAAGCTGCCGATTCACTTCCACCCTTTCTTATTTAGGAAGTTAACGAAGAGGACTCTAAACAGGCTCTTTTGTTTAGGTCAATTTTACAGAGTACGTATCACTCAGTATTTGAGTTAACAAAAATTGTTCTCAAGAAGATGCAGATATTTTGTTGAAATTAATGGGGATGTCAAATGAAACAGCGTGGGACTCAGAACCTCATTTTATGTTCTTTGTGTGTTGTTTTGGATGTCATTTCATTTATAACTTTAACTGCTTTATCTGAAGCTTCCTAAATCATTGTGTAATTAAAAATGTCATAAATACAAATGAAATCAGGACAGCGTTGCTGGATACATGCAGGAGCGGCAAATAGCCTACATTGAAAAATGTCAAGAAATGAGCATTTGTTTACATTTGAAGGTTAATTCTTACGTTACTCTTTGTTGTGATCCATAACAAGGGCAATCCCACTGTAAGGGATGAGCACTAACTTTCAAAATGGCTTCTCTTAAAGTTATCACTGTGCAGTCCACTCAACTTTTCACTCGCTAATATTTCAACACCAAATAAGAAACCCACATTTTAGCACGTTAACGTGCTACAGTAATTTGCATTACGTTGGTCTTTAAAAGCGATGTCTTAAATCTCCTACAGATGTCACCCTATGTTATCGTCTAACTCCAAAACAAAGCTGCCAACATATGAATAACAAATACTGCCAAAGCCAGTAAGATACCGCCAACGCTTGCAGCGTGCCTTCCTAACTTCCTTTTCATTTTAGGTTTATTAGCTTTATACGTTTGTGATTTACGGGAGTTTAGGTTAGGTTTGGTTTTTTTGCTATAAACTTAGGTTACTGATTCACGAGAGCTTAGGTTAGGTTTAGTTTTTTATATAAGATTAGGTTACTGATTCATGGGAGATTAGGTTAATTTGAGTTTGTTTTAGTATAAGGTTTAGGTTATTGATTCACGGGAGGTTAGGTTTTGTTTCTTTATATAAGCTTAGGTTACTGATTCATGGGAGGTTAGGTTAATTTGAGTTTGTTTTAATTGAAGGCTTAGGTTATTGCTGCACCGAGGTTAGGTTTAGTTTTTTTATATAAGCTTAGGTTACTGATTCATGGGAGGTTAGGTTAATTTTAGTTTGTTTTAATTGAAGGCCTAGTTTACTGATTCATGGGAGTTTAGGTTTAGTTTTTTTATATAAGCTTAGCTTACCGATTAATGGAGGTTAGGTTAAGTTAACTTTAGTTTTTTATATAATCTTAGGTTACCAATTAATGGGCGGATAGGTTAAGTTAACTTTAGTTTTTCTATAAGCTTAGGTTACCGATTAATGGGAGGTTAGATTAAGTTAACTCTAGTTTTTTTATAAGCTTAGGTTACCGATTAATGGGAGGTTAAGTTAAATTTAGTTTTTTATATAAGCTTAGGTTATCAATTAATGGGAGGTTAGGTTAAGTTAATTTTAGTCTTTTTACATAAGCTTTGGTTACCGATTAATGGGAGGATAGGTTAAGTTAACTTTAGTTTTTTTATATAAGCTTAGAATACCGATTCATGGCAGGTTAGGTTAAGTTAACTTTAGTTTTTTATATAAGTTTAAGTTACCGATTAAGGGGCGGATAGGTTAAGTTAACTTTAGTTATTTTATAAGCTTAGGTTACCGATTAATTGGAGGTTAGGTTAAGTTAACTTTAGTTTTTTTTATATAAGCTTAGGTTACCGATTCATGGCAGGTTAGGTTAAGTTAACTTTAGTTTTTTATATAAGCTTAGGTTACCGATTAAGGGGCGGATAGATTAAGTTAACTTTAGTTATTTTATAAGCTTAGGTTACCGATTCACCGGAGGTTAGGTTTAGTTTTTACTTTCTCAACTACGTATAGTAAGTAGAGGAGGTATTGTATTCCACCCAAAAATTCGATACCGAGATTTCACCGGAAATACATGTTTTGAGATCTCCTGAATCCAAAAAAAGCATTTTTGGAAACATGTCCGTGTGTGTGTGTGTGTGTTTGTGAACAGCATAACTAAAAAACGAACAGTCGGATAAACAGTTAACTTCAGTTGTTTTATACAAGTTTAGGTTAGTGATTAATGGGAGGTTAGGTTAAGTTAACTTCAGTTGTTTTATATAAGTTTACTTTAGTGATTAATGGGAGGTTAGGTTAAGTTAACTTCAGTTGTTTTATATAAGTTTACGTTAGTGATGAATGGGACGTTAGGTTAAGTTAACTTCAGTTGTTTTATATAAGCTTAGGTTACTGATTAATGGGACGTTAGGTTAAGTTTAGTTTTTTATATAAGCTTAGGTTACTGTGTATTGGGACGTTAGGTTAAGTTAAGTTTAGTTTTTTATATAAGTTTACGTTAGTGATTAATGGGACGTTAAGTAAGTTAACTTCAGTTGCTTTATATAAGTTTAGGTTAGTGATTAATGGGACGTTAGGTTAAGTTAAGTTTAGTTTTTTATATAAGTTTAGGTTAGTACTTAATGGGACGTTAGGTTAGGTTAACTTCAGTTGTTTTATATAAGTTTAGGTTACTGATTAATGGGACGTTAGGTTAAGTTAACTTCAGTTGTTTTATATAAGCTTAGGTAACTGATTAATGGGACGTTAGGTTAAGTTAACTTTAGTTTTTTATATAAGCTTAGGTTACTGAGTAATGGGACGTTAGGTTAAGTTAAGTTTAGTTTTTTATATATAAGCTTAGGTTACTGATTAATGGGACGTTAGGTTAAGTTAACTTCAGTTGTTTTATATAAGTTTAGGTTAGTGATTAATGGGAAGTTAGGCTAAGTTAACTTCAGTTTTTTATATAAGTTTAGCTTACCGATTAATGGGAGGTTAAGTTTAGTTAACTTCAGTTTTTTATATAAGCTCATGTTACCGATTAATGGGAGGTTAGGTTAAGTTAACTTCAGTTTTTTATATAAGTTTAGTTAACCGATTAATGGGAGGTTAGGTTAAGTTAACTTCAGTTCTTTTATATAAGTTTATGTTACTGATTAATGGGACGTTAGGTTAAGTTAACTTCAGTTGTTTTATATAAGTTTAGATTACCGATTAGTGGGACGTTAAGTTAAGTTAACTTCAGTTTTTTATATAGGTTTAGGTTACTGATTAATGGGACGTTAGGTTAAGCTAACTTCAGTTGTTTCAAATAAGTTTAGGTTACCGATTAATGGGACGTTATGTTAGGTTAACTTCAGGTGTTTTATACAAGTTTACGTTAGTGATTAATGGGAGGTAAGGTTAAGTTAACTTCAGTTGTTTTATATAAGTTTAGGTTAGTGATTAATGGGACGTGAGGTTAAGCTAGCTTCAGTTGTTTTATATAAGTTTAGGTTAGTGATTGATGGGAGGTTAGGTTAAGTTAACTTCAGTTGTTTCATATAAGTTTACGTTACTCATTAATGGGACGTTACTTTAAGTTAACTTCAATTGTTTTATTTAAGCTTAGGTTACTAATTAATGGGACGTTAGGTTAGATTAACTTTAGTTTTTTATATAAGCTTAGGTTACTGAGTAATGGGACGTTAGGTTAAGTTGAGTTTAGTTTTTTATATATAAGCTTAGGTTACTGATTAATGGGACGTTAGGGTAAGTTAACTTTAGTTGTTTTATATAAGATTAGGTTAGTGATTAATGGGACGTTAGGTTAAGTTAACTTCAGTTTTTATATAAGCTTAGCTTACCAATTAATGGGAGGTTACGTTAAGTTAACTTCAGTTTCTTATATAAGTTTAGGTTACCGCTTAATGGGACGTTAGGTTCAGTTAACTTCAGTTGTTTTATATAAGTTTCGTTAGTGATTAATGGGAGGTTAGGTTAAGTTAACTTCAGTTGTTTTATACAAGTTTATGTTAGTGATTAATGGGAGGTTAGGTTAACTTCAGTTGTTTTATATAAGTTTACGTTAGTGATTAATTGGACGTTAGGTTAAGCTAACTTCAGTTTTTTATATAAGTTTAGTTTACCGATTAATGGGAGGTAAGGTTAAGTTAACTTCAGTTGTTTTATATAAGTTTATGTTACCGATTAATGGGATGTTAGTTTAAGTTAACTTCAGTTGTTTTATATAAGTTTAGGTTAGTTATTAATGGGACGTTAGGTTAAGTTCACTTCAGTTTTTTATATAAGTTTAGGTTACTGATTAATGGGACGTTAGGTTAAGGTACCTTCAGTTGTTTATACAAATTTAGGTTCGGGATTAATGGGCCGTTAGGTTAAGTTAACTTCTGTTGTTTTATATAAGTTTATGTTACCGATTAATGGGAGGTTAGGTTAAGTTAACTTGAGTTGTTTTATATAAGTTAAGGTTAGTGATTAATGGGAGGATAGGTTAAGTTAACTTCAGGTGTTTTATATAAGCTTAGGTTACTGAGTAACGGGACATTAGGTTAAGTTGAGTTTAGTTTTTTATATATAAGCTTAGGTTACTGAATAATGGGACGTTAGGTTAAGTTAACCTTAGTTGTTTTATATAAGTTTAGGTTAGTGATTAATGGGACATTAGGTTAAGTTAACATCTGTTTTTTTATAAGTTTAGCTTACCGATTAATGGGAGGTTACGTTAAGTTAACTTTAGTTTTTTATATAAGTTTAGGTTACCGCATAATGGGACGTTAGATTAAGTTTACTTCAGTTGTTTTATATAAGTTTAGGTTAGTGATTAATGAGACGTTAGGTTAAGTTAACTTCAGTTTTATATATAAGCTCATGTTACCGATTAATGGGAGGTTAGGTTAAGTTAACTTCAGTTTTTTATATAAGTTTAGTTTACCGATTAATGGGAGGTTAGGTTAAGTTAACTTCAGTTGTTTTATATAAGTTTATGTTACCGATTAATGGGACGTTAGTTTAAGTTAACTTCATTTGTTTTATATAAGTTAAGGTTACAGGTTATTGGGCGTTAGGTTAAGTTAACTTCAGTTTTTTATATAAGTCTAGGTTACTGATTAATGGGACGTTAGGTTAAGCTAACTTCAGTTGTTTATAAAAATTTAGGTTACCCATTAATGGTCCGTTAGGTTAAGTTAACTTCAGTTGTTTTATATAAGTTTAGGTTAGTGATTAATGGGAGGTTAGGTTAAGTTAACTTCAGTTGCTTTATATAAGTTTAGGTTAGTGATTAATGGGACGTTAGGTTAAGTTAACTTCAGTTGTTTTATATAAGTTTAGTTTAGTGATTAATGGGAGGTTAGGCTAAGTTAACTTCAGTTGTTTTATATAAGTTTAGGTTAGTGATTAATGGGAGGATAGGTTAAGTTAACTTCAGTTGTTTTATATAAGTTTAGGTTAGTGATTAATGGGAGGTTAGGTTAAGTTAACTTCAGTTGTTTTATATAAGTTTAAGTTAGTGATTAATGGGAGGTTATGTTAAGTTAAGTTTGGTTTTTTATATATAAGCTTAGGTTACTGATTAATAGGACCTTAGGTTAAGTTAACTTTAGTTGTTTGATATAAGTTTAGGTTAGTGATTAATGGGACGTTAGTTTAAGTTAACTTCAGTTTTTTATATAAGCTCATGTTACCGATTAATGGGAGGTTAGGTTAAGTTAACTTCAGTTGTTTTATATAAGTTTATGTTACCGATTAATGTGACGTTAGGTTAAGTTAACTTCAGTTGTTTTATATAAGTTTAGATTACCGATTAATGGGACGTTAGGTTAAGTTAACTTCAGTTGTTTTATATAAGCTTAGGTTACTGATTAATGGGACGTTAGGTTTAGTTAAGTTTAGTTTTTTATATAAGCTTGGGTTACTGAGTAATGGGACGTTAGGTTACGTTAAGTTTAGTTTTTTATATAAGATTACGTTACTGATTAATGGGACGTTAGTTTAAGCTAACTTCAGTTGTTTTATATATGTTTAGGTTACCGTTTAATGGACGTTAGGTTAAGTTAACTTCAGTTGTTTTATATAAGTTTATGTTACCGATTAATGGGAGGTTAGGTTAAGTTAACTTCAGTTGTTTTATATATGTTTAGGTTAGTGATTAATGGGAGGTTAGGTTAAGTTAACTTCAGTTGTTTTATAAAAGTTTAGGTTAGTGATTAATGGGAGGTTAGGTTAAGTTAACTTCAGTTGTTTTATATAAGTTTAGGTTAGCGATTAATGGGAGGTTAGGTTAAGTTAACTTCAGTTGTTTTATATAAATTTAGGTTAGTGATTAATGGGAGGTTAGGTTAAGTTAACTTCAGTTGTTTTATATAAGTTTAGATTAGTGATTAATGGGACGTTAGGTTAAGTTAACTTCATTTGTTTTATAGAAGTTTACGTTAGTGATTAATGGGAGGTTAGGTTAAGTTAACTTCAGTTTTTTTATATAAGTTAAGGTTAGTGATTAATGGGACGATAGGTTAAGTTAACTTCACTTGTTTTATATAAGTTTACGTTATTGATTAATGGGAGGTTAGGTTAAGTTAGCTTCAGTTGTTTTATATAAGTTTAGGTTAGTGATTAATGGGAGGTTAGGTTAAGTTAACTTCAGTTGTTTTATATATGTTTACGTTAGTGATTAATGGGAGGTTAGGTTAAGTTACCTTCCATTGTTTTATATAAGTTTACGTTAGTGATTAATGGGAAGTTAGGTTAAGTTAGCTTCAGTTGTTTTTATATAAGTTTACGCTAGTGATTAACGGGACGTTAGGTTAAGTCAACTTCAGATGTTTTATATAAGTTTACGTTAGTGATTAATGGGACGTTAGGTTAAGTTAACTTCAGTTGTTTTATATAAGTTTAGGTTAGTGATTAATGGGACGTTAGGTTAAGTTAACTTCACTTGTTTTATATAAGTTTACGTTAGTGATTAATGGGAGGTTAGGTTAAGTTAACTTCAGTTGTTTTATACAAGTTTAGGTTAGTGATTAATGGGAGGTTGGGGTAAGTTAACTTCAGTTGTTTTATATAAGTTTAGGTTAGTGATTAATGATACGTTAGGTTAAGTTAACTTCAGTTGTTTTATATAAGTTTAGCTCTCCGATTAATGGGAGGTTAGGTTAAGTTAACTTCTGTTGTTTTAAATAAGTTTAGGTTCCCGATTAATGGGACGTTAGGTTAAGTTAACTTCAGTTGTTTTATATAGGTTTAGGTTAGTGATTAATGGGAGGTTAGGTTAAGTTAACTTCAGGTGTTTTATATACGTTTAGGTTAGTGATTAATGGGAGGTTAAGTTAAGTTAACTTCTGTTGTTTTAAATAAGTTTAGGTTCCCGATTAATGGGACGTTAGGTTAAGTTAACTTCAGTTGTTTTATATAAGTTTAGGTTAGTGATTAATGGGAGGTTAGGTTAAGTTAACTTCAGGTGTTTTATATACGTTTAGGTTAGTGATTAATGGGAGGTTAGGTTAAGTTAACTTCAGTTGTTTTTTATACGTTTAGGTTACCGATTAATGGGAGGTTAGGTTAAGTTAACTTCAGTTGTTTTATATAAGTTTAGGTTAGTGATTAATGGGAGGTTAGGTTAAGTTAACTTCAGTTGTTTTATATAAGTTTAGGATAGTGATTAATGGGAGGTTAGGTTAAGTTAACTTCAGTTGTTTTATATAAGTTTACGTTAGTGATGAATGGGACGTTAGGTTAAGTTAACTTCAGTTGTTTTATATAAGCTTAGGTTACTGATTAATGGGACGTTAGGTTAAGTTTAGTTTTTTATATAAGCTTAGGTTACTGTGTATTGGGACGTTAGGTTAAGTTAAGTTTAGTTTTTTATATAAGTTTACGTTAGTGATTAATGGGACGTTAAGTAAGTTAACTTCAGTTGCTTTATATAAGTTTAGGTTAGTGATTAATGGGACGTTAGGTTAAGTTAAGTTTAGTTTTTTATATAAGTTTAGGTTAGTGATTAATGGGACGTTAGGTTAGGTTAACTTCAGTTGTTTTATATAAGTTTAGGTTACTGATTAATGGGACGTTAGGTTAAGTTAACTTCAGTTGTTTTATATAAGCTTAGGTTACTGATTAATGGGACGTTAGGTTAAGTTAACTTTAGTTTTTTATATAAGCTTAGGTTACTGAGTAATGGGACGTTAGGTTAAGTTAAGTTTAGTTTTTTATATATAAGCTTAGGTTACTGATTAATGGGACGTTAGGTTAAGTTAACTTCAGTTGTTTTATATAAGTTTAGGTTAGTGATTAATGGGACGTTAGGCTAAGTTAACTTCTGTTTTTATATAAGTTTAGCTTACCGATTAATGGGAGGTTAAGTTTAGTTAACTTCAGTTTTTTATATAAGCTCATGTTACCGATTAATGGGAGGTTAGGTTAAGTTAACTTCAGTTTTTTATATAAGTTTAGTTAACCGATTAATGGGAGGTTAGGTTAAGTTAACTTCAGTTCTTTTATATAAGTTTATGTTACTGATTAATGGGACGTTAGGTTAAGTTAACTTCAGTTGTTTTATATAAGTTTAGATTACCGATTAGTGGGACGTTAAGTTAAGTTAACTTCAGTTTTTTATATAGGTTTAGGTTACTGATTAATGGGACGTTAGGTTAAGCTAACTTCAGTTGTTTCATATAAGTTTAGGTTACCGATTAATGGGACGTTATGTTAAGTTAACTTCAGTTGTTTTATATAAGTTTAGGTTACCGATTAAAGGGGAGGTTAGGTTAAGTTAAGTTCAGTTGTTTTATATAAGTCTAGGTTACCGATTAATGGGAGTTTAGGTCAAGTTAGATTCAGTTGTTTTATATTAGTTTAGGTTAGTGATTAATGGGGGGTTAGGTTAAGTTAAATTCATTTGTTTTATAAAAGTTTAGGTTAGTGATTAATGGGAGGTTAGGTTAAGTTAACTTCAGGTGTTTTATATACGTTTAGGTTAGTGATTAATGGGAGGTTAGGTTAAGTTAACTTCTGTTGTTTTAAATAAGTTTAGGTTCCCGATTAATGGGACGTTAGGTTAAGTTAACTTCAGTTGTTTTATATAAGTTTAGGTTAGTGATTAATGGGACGTTAGGTTAAGTTAACTTCAGTTGTTTTATATAAGTTTAGTTTAGTGATTAATGGGAGGTTAGGCTAAGTTAACTTCAGTTTTTATATAAGTTTAGCTTACCGATTAATGGGAGGTTACGTTAAGTTAACTTCAGTTTCTTATATAAGTTTAGGTTACCGCTTAATGGGACGTTAGGTTCAGTTAACTTCAGTTGTTTTATATAAGTTTACGTTAGTGATTAATGGGAGGTTAGGTTAAGTTAACTTCAGTTGTTTTATACAAGTTTATGTTAGTGATTAATGGGAGGTTAGGTTAACTTCAGTTGTTTTATATAAGTTTACGTTAGTGATTAATTGGACGTTAGGTTAAGCTAACTTCAGTTTTTTATATAAGTTTAGTTTACCGATTAATGGGAGGTAAGGTTAAGTTAACTTCAGTTGTTTTATATAAGTTTATGTTACCGATTAATGGGATGTTAGTTTAAGTTAACTTCAGTTGTTTTATATAAGTTTAGGTTAGTTATTAATGGGACGTTAGGTTAAGTTCACTTCAGTTTTTATATAAGTTTAGGTTACTGATTAATGGGACGTTAGGTTAAGGTACCTTCAGTTGTTTATAAAAATTTAGGTTCGGGATTAATGGGCCGTTAGGTTAAGTTAACTTCTGTTGTTTTATATAAGTTTATGTTACCGATTAATGGGAGGTTAGGTTAAGTTAACTTGAGTTGTTTTATATAAGTTTAGGATAGTGATTAATGGGAGGATAGGTTAAGTTAACTTCAGTTGTTTTATATAAGCTTAGGTTACTGAGTAACGGGACGTTAGGTTAAGTTGAGTTTAGTTTTTTATATATAAGCTTAGGTTACTGAATAATGGGACGTTAGGTTAAGTTAACCTTAGTTGTTTTATATAAGTTTAGGTTAGTGATTAATGGGACATTAGGTTAAGTTAACATCAGTTTTTTTATAAGTTTAGCTTACCGATTAATGGGAGGTTACGTTAAGTTAACTTTAGTTTTTTATATAAGTTTAGGTTACCGCATAATGGGACGTTAGATTAAGTTTACTTCAGTTGTTTTATATAAGTTTAGGTTAGTGATTAATGAGACGTTAGGTTAAGTTAACTTCAGTTTTATATATAAGCTCATGTTACCGATTAATGGGAGGTTAGGTTAAGTTAACTTCAGTTTTTTATATAAGTTTAGTTTACCGATTAATGGGAGGTTAGGTTAAGTTAACTTCAGTTGTTTTATGTAAGTTTATGTTACCGATTAATGGGACGTTAGTTTAAGTTAACTTCATTTGTTTTATATAAGTTAAGGTTACAGGTTATTGGGCGTTAGGTTAAGTTAACTTCAGTTTTCTATATAAGTCTAGGTTACTGATTAATGGGACGTTAGGTTAAGCTAACTTCAGTTGTTTATAAAAATTTAGGTTACCCATTAATGGTCCGTTAGGTTAAGTTAACTTCAGTTGTTTTATATAAGTTTAGGTTAGTGATTAATGGGAGGTTAGGTTAAGTTAACTTCAGTTGTTTTATATAAGTTTATGTTACCGATTAATGGGACGTTAGGTTAAGTTAACTTCAGTTGTTTTATATAAGTTTAGGTTAGTGATTAATGGGACGTTAGGTTAAGTTAACTTCAGTTGTTTTATATAAGTTTAGTTTAGTGATTAATGGGAGGTTAGGCTAAGTTAACTTCAGTTGTTTTATATAAGTTTAGGTTAGTGATTAATGGGAGGATAGGTTAAGTTAACTTCAGTTGTTTTATATAAGTTTAGGTTAGTGATTAATGGGAGGTTAGGTTAAGTTAACTTCAGTTGTTTTATATAAGTTTAAGTTAGTGATTAATGGGAGGTTATGTTAAGTTAAGTTTAGTTTTTTATATATAAGCTTAGGTTACTGATTAATGGGACCTTAGGTTAAGTTAACTTTAGTTGTTTGATATAAGTTTAGGTTAGTGATTAATGGGACGTTAGTTTAAGTTAACTTCAGTTTTTTATATAAGCTCATGTTACCGATTAATGGGAGGTTAGGTTAAGTTAACTTCAGTTTTTTATATAAGTTTAGTTTACCGAATAATGGGAGGTTAGGTTAAGTTAATTTCAGTTTTTTATATAAGTTTATGTTACCGATTAATGGGAGGTTAGGTTAAGTTAACTTCAGTTGTTTTATATAAGTTTATGTTACCGATTAATGTGACGTTAGGTTAAGTTAACTTCAGTTGTTTTATATAAGTTTAGATTACCGATTAATGGGACGTTAGGTTAAGTTAACTTCAGTTGTTTTATATAAGCTTAGGTTACTGATTAATGGGACGTTAGGTTTAGTTAAGTTTAGTTTTTTATATAAGCTTGGGTTACTGAGTAATGGGACGTTAGGTTACGTTAAGTTTAGTTTTTTATATAAGATTACGTTACTGATTAATGGGACGTTAGTTTAAGCTAACTTCAGTTATTTTATATATGTTTAGGTTACCGTTTAATGGACGTTAGGTTAAGTTAACTTCAGTTGTTTTATATAAGTTTATGTTACCGATTAATGGGAGGTTAGGTTAAGTTAACTTCAGTTGTTTTATATATGTTTAGGTTAGTGATTAATGGGAGGTTAGGTTAAGTTAACTTCAGTTGTTTTATATAAGTTTAGGTTAGTGATTAATGGGAGGTTAGGTTAAGTTAACTTCAGTTGTTTTATATAAGTTTAGGTTAGCGATTAATGGGAGGTTAGGTTAAGTTAACTTCAGTTGTTTTATATAAATTTAGGTTAGTGATTAATGGGAGGTTAGGTTAAGTTAACTTCAGTTGTTTTATATAAGTTTAGATTAGTGATTAATGGGACGTTAGGTTAAGTTAACTTCATTTGTTTTATATAAGTTTACGTTAGTGATTAATGGGAGGTTAGGTTAAGTTAACTTCACCTGTTTTATATAAGTATAGGTTAGTGATTAATGGGACGATAGGTTAAGTTAACTTCACTTGTTTTATATAAGTTTACGTTATTGATTAATGGGAGGTTAGGTTAAGTTAGCTTCAGTTGTTTTATATAAGTTTAGGTTAGTGATTAATGGGAGGTTAGGTTAAGTTAACTTCAGTTGTTTTATATATGTTTACGTTAGTGATTAATGGGAGGTTAGGTTAAGTTAACTTCCATTGTTTTATATAAGTTTACGTTAGTGATTAATGGGAAGTTAGGTTAAGTTAGCTTCAGTTGTTTTTATATAAGTTTACGCTAGTGATTAACGGGACGTTAGGTTAAGTCAACTTCAGATGTTTTATATAAGTTTACGTTAGTGATTAATGGGACGTTAGGTTAAGTTAACTTCAGTTGTTTTATATAAGTTTAGGTTAGTGATTAATGGGACGTTAGGTTAAGTTAACTTCACTTGTTTTATATAAGTTTACGTTAGTGATTAATGGGAGGTTAGGTTAAGTTAACTTCAGTTCTTTTATACAAGTTTAGGTTAGTGATTAATGGGAGGTTGGGGTAAGTTAACTTCAGTTGTTTTATATAAGTTTAGGTTAGTGATTAATGATACGTTAGGTTAAGTTAACTTCAGTTGTTTTATATAAGTTTAGCTCTCCGATTAATGGGAGGTTATGTTAAGTTAACTTCTGTTGTTTTAAATAAGTTTAGGTTCCCGATTAATGGGACGTTAGGTTAAGTTAACTTCAGTTGTTTTATATAGGTTTAGGTTAGTGATTAATGGGAGGTTAGGTTAAGTTAACTTCAGGTGTTTTATATACGTTTAGGTTAGTGATTAATGGGAGGTTAGGTTAAGTTAACTTCTGTTGTTTTAAATAAGTTTAGGTTCCCGATTAATGGGACGTTAGGTTAAGTTAACTTCAGTTGTTTTATATAAGTTTAGGTTAGTGATTAATGGGAGGTTAGGTTAAGTTAACTTCAGGTGTTTTATATACGTTTAGGTTAGTGATTAATGGGAGGTTAGGTTAAGTTAACTTCAGTTGTTTTTTATACGTTTAGGTTACCGATTAATGGGAGGTTAGGTTAAGTTAACTTCAGTTGTTTTATATAAGTTTAGGTTAGTGATTAATGGGAGGTTAGGTTAAGTTAACTTCAGTTGTTTTATATAAGTTTAGGATAGTGATTAATGGGAGGTTAGGTTAAGTTAACTTCAGTTGTTTTATATAAGTTTAGGTTAGTGATTAATGGGAGGTTAGGTTAAGTTAACTTCAGTTGTTTATATAAGTTTAGGTTAGTGATTAATGGGACGTTAGGTTAAGTTAACTTCAGTTGTTTTATATAAGTTTAGGTTACCGATTAAAGGGGAGGTTAGGTTAAGTTAAGTTCAGTTGTTTTATATAAGTCTAGGTTACCGATTAATGGGAGTTTAGGTCAAGTTAGATTCAGTTGTTTTATATTAGTTTAGGTTAGTGATTAATGGGGGGTTAGGTTAAGTTAAATTCATTTGTTTTATAAAAGTTTAGGTTAGTGATTAATGGGAGGTTAAGTTAAGTTAACTTCAGTTGTTTTATATAAGTTTAGGTTAGTGATTAATCGGAGGTTAGGTTAAGTTAACTTCAGTTGTTTTATATAAGTTTAGGTAAGCGATTAATGGGAGATTATGTTCAGTTTACTTCAGTTGTTTTATATAAGTTTAGGTTACCTATTATAGGGGTTAGGTTAAGTTAACTTCAGTTGTTTTATATAAGTTTAGGTTAGTGATTAATGCGAGGTTAGGTTAAGTTAACTTCAGTTGTTTTATATAAGTTTAGGTTAGTGATTAATGGGAGGTTAGGTTAAGTTAACTTCGGTTGTTTTATATAAGTTTAGGTTAGTGATTAATGGGAGGTTAAGTTAAGTTAACTTCAGTTGTTTTATATAAGTTTAGGTTAATGATTAATGGGAGGTTAGGTTAAGTTTACTTCAGTTGTTTTATATAAGTTAAGTTAGTGAAAAATGGGAGGTTAGGTTAAGTTAACTTCAGTTGTTTTATATACGTTTAGGTTAGTGATTAATGGGAGGTTAGGTTAAGTTAACTTCATTTGTTTTATATAAGATTAGGTTAGTGATTAATGGGAGGTTAGGTTAAGTTAACTTCAGTTGTTTTATACAAGTTTACGATAGTGATTAATGGGAGGTTAGGTTAAGTTAACTTCAGTTGTTTTATATAAGTTTAGGTTACCGATTAATGGGAGTTTAGGTCAAGTTAACTTCAGTTTTTTATATAAGTTTAGGTTAGTGATTAATGGGACGTTAGGTTAAGTTAACTTCAGTTGTTTTATATAAGTTTAGGTTAGTGATTAATGGGACGTTAGGTTAAGTTAACTTCATTTGTTTTATATAAGTTTACGTTAGTGATTAATGGGAGGTTAGGTTAAGTTAACTTCAGTTGTTTTATATAAGTTTGGGTTAGTGATTAATGGGACGATAGGTTAAGTTAACTTCACTTGTTTTATATAAGTTTACGTTAGTGATTAATGGGAGCTTAGGTAAGTTAGCTTCAGTTGTTTTATATAAGTTTAGGTTAGTGATTAATGGGAGGTTAGGTTAAGTTAACTTCAATTGTTTTATATATGTTTACGTTAGTGATTAATGGGAGGTTAGGTTAAGTTAACTTCAGCTGTTTTATATAAGTTAACGTTAGTGATTAATGGGCGGTTAGGTTAAGTTACCTTCCATTGTTTTATATAAGTTTACGTTAGTGAATAATGGGACGTTAGGTTAAGTTAGCTTCAGTTGTTTTTATATAAGTTTACGTAAGTGATTAACGGGACGTTAGGTTAAGTCAACTTCAGATGTTTTATATAAGTTTACGTTAGTGATTAATGGGACGTTAGGTTAAGTTAACTTGAGTTGTTTTATATAAGTTTACGTTAGTGATTAATGGGACGTTAGGTTAAGTTAACTTAAGTTGTTTTATATAAGTTTACGTTAGTGATTAATGGGACGTTAGGTTAAGTTAACTTCAGTTGTTTTATATAGGTTTAGGTTAGTGATTAATGGGAGGTTAGTTTAAGTTAACTTCAGTTGTTTTATATAAGTTTAGGTTAGTGATTAATGGGACGTTAGGTTAAGTTAACTTCACTTGTTTTATATAAGTTTAGGTTAGTGATTAATGGGAGGTTAGGTTAAGTATACTTCAGTTGTTTTATATAGGTTAAGTTAGTGAAAAATGGGAGGTTAGGTTAAGTTAACTTCAG
Source organism: Deroplatys truncata (assembly GCA_030765065.1). Classification (NCBI taxonomy): domain Eukaryota; kingdom Metazoa; phylum Arthropoda; class Insecta; order Mantodea; family Mantidae; genus Deroplatys; species Deroplatys truncata. Next base: position 22,810 of record JAUKNL010000192.1, on the reverse strand, counting down.
TTGTTTTATATACGTTTAGGTTAGTGATTAATGGGAGGTTAGGTTAAGTTAACTTCATTTGTTTTATATAAGATTAGGTTAGTGATTAATGGGAGGTTAGGTTAAGTTTACTTCAGTTGTTTTATACAAGTTTAGGATAGTGATTAATGGGAGGTTAGGTTAAGTTAACTTCAGTTGTTTTATATAGGTTTACGATAGTGATTAATGGGAGGTTAGGTTAAGTTAACTTCAGTTGTTTTATATAAGTTTAGGTTACCGATTAATGGGAGTTTAGGTCAAGTTAACTTCAGTTTTTTTATATAAGTTTAGGTTAGTGATTAATGGGACGTTAGGTTAAGTTAACTTCAGTTGTTTTATATAAGTTTAGGTTAGTGATTAATGGGACGTTAGGTTAAGTTAACTTCATTTGTTTTATATAAGTTTACGTTAGTGATTAATGGGAGGTTAGGTTAAGTTAACTTCAGTTGTTTTATATAAGTTTGGGTTAGTGATTAATGGGACGATAGGTTAAGTTAACTTCACTTGTTTTATAAAAGTTTACGTTAGTGATTAATGGGAGCTTAGGTTAAGTTAGCTTCAGTTGTTTTATATAAGTTTAGGTTAGTGATTAATGGGAGGTTAGGTTAAGTTAACTTCAGTTGTTTTATATAAGTTTAGGTTAGCGATTAATGGGAGGTTAGGTTAAGTTAACTTCAGTTGTTTTATATAAATTTAGGTTAGTGATTAATGGGAGGTTAGGTTAAGTTAACTTCAGTTGTTTTATATAAGTTTAGATTAGTGATTAATGGGACGTTAGGTTAAGTTAACTTCATTTGTTTTTTATACGTTTACGTTAGTGATTAATGGGAGGTTAGGTTAAGTTAACTTCAGTTGTTTTATATAAGTTTAGGTTAGTGATTAATGGGACGATAGGTTAAGTTAACTTCACTTGTTTTATATAAGTTTACGTTATTGATTAATGGGAGGTTAGGTTAAGTTAGCTTCAGTTGTTTTATATAAGTTTAGGTTAGTGATTAATGGGAGGTTAGGTTAAGTTAACTTCAGTTGTTTTATATATGTTTACGTTAGTGATTAATGGGAGGTTAGGTTAAGTTACCTTCCATTGTTTTATATAAGTTTACGTTAGTGATTAATGGGAAGTTAGGTTAAGTTAGCTTCAGTTGTTTTTATATAAGTTTACGCTGGTGATTAACGGGACGTTAGGTTAAGTCAACTTCAGATGTTTTATATAAGTTTACGTTAGTGATTAATGGGACGTTAGGTTAAGTTAACTTCAGTTGTTTTATATAAGTTTAGGTTAGTGATTAATGGGACGTTAGGTTAAGTTAACTTCACTTGTTTTATATAAGTTTACGTTAGTGATTAATGGGAGGTTAGGTTAAGTTAACTTCAGTTGTTTTATACAAGTTTAGGTTAGTGATTAATGGGAGGTTGGGGTAAGTTAACTTCAGTTGTTTTATATAAGTTTAGGTTAGTGATTAATGATACGTTAGGTTAAGTTAACTTCAGTTGTTTTATATAAGTTTAGGTTAGTGATTAATGGGAGGTTAGGTTAAGTTAACTTCAGGTGTTTTATATACGTTTAGGTTAGTGATTAATGGGAGGTTAGGTTAAGTTAACTTCAGTTGTTTTTTATACGTTTAGGTTACCGATTAATGGGAGGTTAGGTTACGTTAACTTCAGTTGTTTTATATAAGTTTAGGTTAAGGATTAATGGGAGGTTAGGTTAAGTTAACTTCAGTTGTTTTATATAAGTTTAGGATAGTGATTAATGGGAGGTTAGGTTAAGTTAACTTCAGTTGTTTTATATAAGTTTACGTTAGTGATGAATGGGACGTTAGGTTAAGTTAACTTCAGTTGTTTTATATAAGCTTAGGTTACTGATTAATGGGACGTTAGGTTAAGTTTAGTTTTTTATATAAGCTTAGGTTACTGTGTATTGGGACGTTAGGTTAAGTTAAGTTTAGTTTTTTATATAAGTTTACGTTAGTGATTAATGGGACGTTAAGTAAGTTAACTTCAGTTGCTTTATATAAGTTTAGGTTAGTGATTAATGGGACGTTAGGTTAAGTTAAGTTTAGTTTTTTATATAAGTTTAGGTTAGTGATTAATGGGACGTTAGGTTAGGTTAACTTCAGTTGTTTTATATAAGTTTAGGTTACTGATTAATGGGACGTTAGGTTAAGTTAACTTCAGTTGTTTTATATAAGCTTAGGTTACTGATTAATGGGACGTTAGGTTAAGTTAACTTTAGTTTTTTATATAAGCTTAGGTTACTGAGTAATGGGACGTTAGGTTAAGTTAAGTTTAGTTTTTTATATATAAGCTTAGGTTACTGATTAATGGGACGTTAGGTTAAGTTAACTTCAGTTGTTTTATATAAGTTTAGGTTAGTGATTAATGGGACGTTAGGCTAAGTTAACTTCTGTTTTTTATATAAGTTTAGCTTACCGATTAATGGGAGGTTAAGTTTAGTTAACTTCAGTTTTTTATATAAGCTCATGTTACCGATTAATGGGAGGTTAGGTTAAGTTAACTTCAGTTTTTTATATAAGTTTAGTTAACCGATTAATGGGAGGTTAGGTTAAGTTAACTTCAGTTTTTTATATAAGTTTATGTTACCGATTAATGGGAGGTTAGGTTAGGTTAACTTCAGTTCTTTTATATAAGTTTATGTTACAGATTAATGGGACGTTAGGTTAAGTTAACTTCAGTTGTTTTATATAAGTTTAGATTACCGATTAGTGGGACGTTAAGTTAAGTTAACTTCAGTTTTTTATATAGGTTTAGGCTACTGATTAATGGGACGTTAGGTTAAGCTAACTTCAGTTGTTTCATATAAGTTTAGGTTACCGATTAATGGGACGTTATGTTAAGTTAACTTCAGTTGTTTTATATAAGTTTAGGTTACCGATTAAAGGGGAGGTTAGGTTAAGTTAAGTTCAGTTGTTTTATATAAGTCTAGTTTACCGATTAATGGGAGTTTAGGTCAAGTTAGATTCAGTTGTTTTATATTAGTTTAGGTTAGTGATTAATGGGGGGTTAGGTTAAGTTAAATTCATTTGTTTTATAAAAGTTTAGGTTAGTGATTAATGGGAGGTTAGGTTAAGTTAACTTCAGGTGTTTTATATACGTTTAGGTTAGTGATTAATGGGAGGTTAGGTTAAGTTAACTTCTGTTGTTTTAAATAAGTTTAGGTTCCCGATTAATGGGACGTTAGGTTAAGTTAACTTCAGTTGTTTTATATAAGTTTAGGTTAGTGATTAATGGGACGTTAGGTTAAGTTAACTTCAGTTGTTTTATATAAGTTTAGTTTAGTGATTAATGGGAGGTTAGGCTAAGTTAACTTCAGTTTTTATATAAGTTTAGCTTACCGATTAATGGGAGGTTACGTTAAGTTAACTTCAGTTTCTTATATAAGTTTAGGTTACCGCTTAATGGGACGTTAGGTTCAGTTAACTTCAGTTGTTTTATATAAGTTTACGTTAGTGATTAATGGGAGGTTAGGTTAAGTTAACTTCAGTTGTTTTATACAAGTTTATGTTAGTGATTAATGGGAGGTTAGGTTAACTTCAGTTGTTTTATATAAGTTTACGTTAGTGATTAATTGGACGTTAGGTTAAGCTAACTTCAGTTTTTTATATAAGTTTAGTTTACCGATTAATGGGAGGTAAGGTTAAGTTAACTTCAGTTGTTTTATATAAGTTTATGTTACCGATTAATGGGATGTTAGTTTAAGTTAACTTCAGTTGTTTTATATAAGTTTAGGTTAGTTATTAATGGGACGTTAGGTTAAGTTCACTTCAGTTTTTTATATAAGTTTAGGTTACTGATTAATGGGACGTTAGGTTAAGGTACCTTCAGTTGTTTATAAAAATTTAGGTTCGGGATTAATGGGCCGTTAGGTTAAGTTAACTTCTGTTGTTTTATATAAGTTTATGTTACCGATTAATGGGAGGTTAGGTTAAGTTAACTTGAGTTGTTTTATATAAGTTTAGGTTAGTGATTAACGGGAGGATAGGTTAAGTTAACTTCAGTTGTTTTATATAAGCTTAGGTTACTGAGTAACGGGACGTTAGGTTAAGTTGAGTTTAGTTTTTTATATATAAGCTTAGGTTACTGAATAATGGGACGTTAGGTTAAGTTAACCTTAGTTGTTTTATATAAGTTTAGGTTAGTGATTAATGGGACATTAGGTTAAGTTAACATCAGTTTTTTTATAAGTTTAGCTTACCGATTAATGGGAGGTTACGTTAAGTTAACTTTAGTTTTTTATATAAGTTTAGGTTACCGCATAATGGGACGTTAGATTAAGTTTACTTCAGTTGTTTTATATAAGTTTAGGTTAGTGATTAATGAGACGTTAGGTTAAGTTAACTTCAGTTTTATATATAAGCTCATGTTACCGATTAATGGGAGGTTAGGTTAAGTTAACTTCAGTTTTTTATATAAGTTTAGTTTACCGATTAATGGGAGGTTAGGTTAAGTTAACTTCAGTTGTTTTATATAAGTTTATGCTACCGATTAATGGGACGTTAGTTTAAGTTAACTTCATTTGTTTTATATAAGTTAAGGTTACAGGTTATTGGGCGTTAGGTTAAGTTAACTTCAGTTTTCTATATAAGTCTAGGTTACTGATTAATGGGACGTTAGGTTAAGCTAACTTCAGTTGTTTATAAAAATTTAGGTTACCCATTAATGGTCCGTTAGGTTAAGTTAACTTCAGTTGTTTTATATAAGTTTAGGTTAGTGATTAATGGGAGGTTAGGTTAAGTTAACTTCAGTTGTTTTATATAAGTTTATGTTACCGATTAATGGGACGTTAGGTTAAGTTAACTTCAGTTGTTTTATATAAGTTTAGGTTAGTGATTAATGGGAGGTTCGGCTAAGTTAACTTCAGTTGTTTTATATAAGTTTAGGTTAGTGATTAATGGGAGGATAGGTTAAGTTAACTTCAGTTGTTTTATATAAGTTTAGGTTAGTGATTAATGGGAGGTTAGGTTAAGTTAACTTCAGTTGTTTTATATAAGTTTAAGTTAGTGATTAATGGGAGGTTATGTTAAGTTAAGTTTAGTTTTTTATATATAAGCTTAGGTTACTGATTAATGGGACCTTAGGTTAAGTTAACTTTAGTTGTTTGATATAAGTTTAGGTTACTGATTAATGGGACGTTAGTTTAAGTTAACTTCAGTTTTTTATATAAGCTCATGTTACCGATTAATGGGAGGTTAGGTTAAGTTAACTTCAGTTTTTTATATAAGTTTAGTTTACCGAATAATGGGAGGTTAGGTTAAGTTAATTTCAGTTTTTTATATAAGTTTATGTTACCGATTAATGGGAGGTTAGGTTAAGATAACTTCAGTTGTTTTATATAAGTTTATGTTACCGATTAATGTGACGTTAGGTTAAGTTAACTTCAGTTGTTTTATATAAGTTTAGATTACCGATTAATGGGACGTTAGGTTAAGTTAACTTCAGTTGTTTTATATAAGCTTAGGTTACTGATTAATGGGACGTTAGGTTTAGTTAAGTTTAGTTTTTTATATAAGCTTGGGTTACTGAGTAATGGGACGTTAGGTTACGTTAAGTTTAGTTTTATATATAAGATTACGTTACTGATTAATGGGACGTTAGTTTAAGCTAACTTCAGTTGTTTTATATATGTTTAGTTTACCGTTTAATGGACGTTAGGTTAAGTTAACTTCAGTTGTTTTATATAAGTTTATGTTACCGATTAATGGGAGGTTAGGTTAAGTTAACTTCAGTTGTTTTATATATGTTTAGGTTAGTGATTAATGGGAGGTTAGGTTAAGTTAACTTCAGTTGTTTTATATAAGTTTAGGTTAGTGATTAATGGGAGGTTAGGTTAAGTTAACTTCAGTTGTTTTATATAAGTTTAGGTTAGCGATTAATGGGAGGTTAGGTTAAGTTAACTTCAGTTGTTTTATATAAATTTAGGTTAGTGATTAATGGGAGGTTAGGTTAAGTTAACTTCAGTTGTTTTATATAAGTTTAGATTAGTGATTAATGGGACGTTAGGTTAAGTTAACTTCATTTGTTTTATATAAGTTTACGTTAGTGATTAATGGGAGGTTAGGTTAAGTTAACTTCAGTTGTTTTATATAAGTTTAGGTTAGTGATTAATGGGACGATAGGTTAAGTTAACTTCACTTGTTTTATATAAGTTTACGTTATTGATTAATGGGAGGTTAGGTTAAGTTAGCTTCAGTTGTTTTATATAAGTTTAGGTTAGTGATTAATGGGAGGTTAGGTTAAGTTAACTTCAGTTGTTTTATATATGTTTACGTTAGTGATTAATGGGAGGTTAGGTTAAGTTACCTTCCATTGTTTTATATAAGTTTACGTTAGTGATTAATGGGAAGTTAGGTTAAGTTAGCTTCAGTTGTTTTATATAAGTTTACGCTAGTGATTAACGGGACGTTAGGTTAAGTCAACTTCAGATGTTTTATATAACTTTACGTTAGTGATTAATGGGACGTTAGGTTAAGTTAACTTCAGTTGTTTTATATAAGTTTAGGTTAGTGATTAATGGGACGTTAGGTTAAGTTAACTTCACTTGTTTTATATAAGTTTACGTTAGTGATTAATGGGAGGTTAGGTTAAGTTAACTTCAGTTGTTTTATACAAGTTTAGGTTAGTGATTAATGGGAGGTTGGGGTAAGTTAACTTCAGTTGTTTTATATAAGTTTAGGTTAGTGATTAATGATACGTTAGGTTAAGTTAACTTCAGTTGTTTTATATAAGTTTAGCTCTCCGATTAATGGGAGGTTAGGTTAAGTTAACTTCTGTTGTTTTAAATAAGTTTAGGTTCCCGATTAATGGGGCGTTAGGTTAAGTTAACTTCAGTTGTTTTATATAGGTTTAGGTTAGTGATTAATGGGAGGTTAGGTTAAGTTAACTTTAGGTGTTTTATATACGTTTAGGTTAGTGATTAATGGGAGGTTAAGTTAAGTTAACTTCTGTTGTTTTAAATAAGTTTAGGTTCCCGATTAATGGGACGTTAGGTTAAGTTAACTTCAGTTGTTTTATATAAGTTTAGGTTAGTGATTAATGGGAGGTTAGGTTAAGTTAACTTCAGGTGTTTTATATACGTTTAGGTTAGTGATTAATGGGAGGTTAGGTTAAGTTAACATCAGTTGTTTTTTATACGTTTAGGTTACCGATTAATGGGAGGTTAGGTTAAGTTAACTTCAGTTGTTTTATATAAGTATAGGTTAGTGATTAATGGGAGGTTAGGTTAAGTTAACTTCAGTTGTTTTATATAAGTTTAGGATAGTGATTAATGGGAGGTTAGGTTAAGTTAACTTCAGTTGTTTTATATAAGTTTACGTTAGTGATGAATGGGACGTTAGGTTAAGTTAACTTCAGTTGTTTTATATAAGCTTAGGTTACTGATTAATGGGACGTTAGGTTAAGTTTAGTTTTTTATATAAGCTTAGGTTACTGTGTATTGGGACGTTAGGTTAAGTTAAGTTTAGTTTTTTATATAAGTTTACGTTAGTGATTAATGGGACGTTAAGTAAGTTAACTTCAGTTGCTTTATATAAGTTTAGGTTAGTGATTAATGGGACGTTAGGTTAAGTTAAGTTTAGTTTTTTATATAAGTTTAGGTTAGTGATTAATGGGACGTTAGGTTAGGTTAACTTCAGTTGTTTTATATAAGTTTAGGTTACTGATTAATGGGGCGTTAGGTTAAGTTAACTTCAGTTGTTTTATATAAGCTTAGGTTACTGATTAATGGGACGTTAGGTTAAGTTAACTTTAGTTTTTATATAAGCTTAGGTTACTGAGTAATGGGACGTTAGGTTAAGTTAAGTTTAGTTTTTTATATATAAGCTTAGGTTACTGATTAATGGGACGTTAGGTTAAGTTAACTTCAGTTTTTTATATAAGTTTATGTTACCGATTAATGGGAGGTTAGGTTAAGTTAACTTCAGTTCTTTTATATAAGTTTATGTTACTGATTAATGGGACGTTAGGTTAAGTTAACTTCAGTTGTTTTATATAAGTTTAGATTACCGATTAGTGGGACGTTAAGTTAAGTTAACTTCAGTTTTTTATATAGGTTTAGGTTACTGATTAATGGGACGTTAGGTTAAGCTAACTTCAGTTGTTTCATATAAGTTTAGGTTACCGATTAATGGGACGTTATGTTAAGTTAACTTCAGTTGTTTTATATAAGTTTAGGTTACCGATTAAAGGGGAGGTTAGGTTAAGTTAAGTTCAGTTGTTTTATATAAGTCTAGGTTACCGATTAATGGGAGTTTAGGTCAAGTTAGATTCAGTTGTTTTATATTAGTTTAGGTTAGTGATTAATGGGGGGTTAGGTTAAGTTAAATTCATTTGTTTTATAAAAGTTTAGGTTAGTGATTAATGGGAGGTTAGGTTAAGTTAACTTCAGGTGTTTTATATACGTTTAGGTTAGTGATTAATGGGAGGTTAGGTTAAGTTAACTTCTGTTGTTTTAAATAAGTTTAGGTTCCCGATTAATGGGACGTTAGGTTAAGTTAACTTCAGTTGTTTTATATAAGTTTAGGTTAGTGATTAATGGGACGTTAGGTTAAGTTAACTTCAGTTGTTTTATATAAGTTTAGTTTAGTGATTAATGGGAGGTTAGGCTAAGTTAACTTCAGTTTTTATATAAGTTTAGCTTACCGATTAATGGGAGGTTACGTTAAGTTAACTTCAGTTTCTTATATAAGTTTAGGTTACCGCTTAATGGGACGTTAGGCTCAGTTAACTTCAGTTGTTTTATATAAGTTTACGTTAGTGATTAATGGGAGGTTAGGTTAAGTTAACTTCAGTTGTTTTATACAAGTTTATGTTAGTGATTAATGGGAGGTTAGGTTAACTTCAGTTGTTTTATATAAGTTTACGTTTAGGATTAATTGGACGTTAGGTTAAGCTAACTTCAGTTTTTTATATAAGTTTAGTTTACCGATTAATGGGAGGTAAGGTTAAGTTAACTTCAGTTGTTTTATATAAGTTTATGTTACCGATTAATGGGATGTTAGGTTAAGTTAACTTCAGTTGTTTTATATAAGTTTAGGTTAGTTATTAATGGGACGTTAGGTTAAGTTCACTTCAGTTTTTTATATAAGTTTAGGTTACTGATTAATGGGACGTTAGGTTAAGGTACCTTCAGTTGTTTATAAAAATTTAGGTTCGGGATTAATGGGCCGTTAGGTTAAGTTAACTTCTGTTGTTTTATATAAGTTTATGTTACCGATTAATGGGAGGTTAGGTTAAGTTAACTTGAGTTGTTTTATATAAGTTTAGGTTAGTGATTAATGGGAGGATAGGTTAAGTTAACTTCAGTTGTTTTATATAAGCTTAGGTTACTGAGTAACGGGACGTTAGGTTAAGTTGAGTTTAGTTTTTTATATATAAGCTTAGGTTACTGAATAATGGGACGTTAGGTTAAGTTAACCTTAGTTGTTTTATATAAGTTTAGGTTAGTGATTAATGGGACATTTGGTTAAGTTAACATCAGTTTTTTTATAAGTTTAGCTTACCGATTAATGGGAGGTTACGTTAAGTTAACTTTAGTTTTTTATATAAGTTTAGGTTACCGCATAATGGGACGTTAGATTAAGTTTACTTCAGTTGTTTTATATAAGTTTAGGTTAGTGATTAATGAGACGTTAGGTTAAGTTAACTTCAGTTTTATATATAAGCTCATGTTACCGATTAATGGGAGGTTAGGTTAAGTTAACTTCAGTTTCTTATATAAGTTTAGTTTACCGAATAATGGGAGGTTCGGTTAAGTTAACTGCAGTTGTTTTATATAAGTTTATGTTACCGATTAATGGGACGTTAGTTTAAGTTAACTTCATTTGTTTTATATAAGTTAAGGTTACAGGTTATTGGGCGTTAGGTTAAGTTAACTTCAGTTTTCTATATAAGTCTAGGTTACTGATTAATGGGACGTTAGGTTAAGCTAACTTCAGTTGTTTATAAAAATTTAGGTTACCCATTAATGGTCCGTTAGGTTAAGTTAACTTCAGTTGTTTTATATAAGTTTAGGTTAGTGATTAATGGGAGGTTAGGTTAAGTTAACTTCAGTTGTTTTATATAAGTTTATGTTACCGATTAATGGGACGTTAGGTTAAGTTAACTTCAGTTGTTTTATATAAGTTTAGGTTAGTGATTAATGGGACGTTAGGTTAAGTTAACTTCAGTTGTTTTATATAAGTTTAGTTTAGTGATTAATGGGAGGTTAGGCTAAGTTAACTTCAGTTGTTTTATATAAGTTTAGGTTAGTGATTAATGGGAGGTTAGGTTAAGTTAACTTCAGTTGTTTTATATAAGTTTAAGTTAGTGATTAATGGGAGGTTATGTTAAGTTAAGTTTAGTTTTTTATATATAAGCTTAGGTTACTGATTAATGGGACCTTAGGTTAAGTTAACTTTAGTTGTTTGATATAAGTTTAGGTTAGTGATTAATGGGACGTTAGTTTAAGTTAACTTCAGTTTTTTATATAAGCTCATGTTACCGATTAATGGGAGGTTAGGTTAAGTTAACTTCAGTTTTTTATATAAGTTTAGTTTACCGAATAATGGGAGGTTAGGTTAAGTTAATTTCAGTTTTTTATATAAGTTTATGTTACCGATTAATGGGAGGTTAGGTTAAGTTAACTTCAGTTGTTTTATATAAGTTTATGTTACCGATTAATGTGACGTTAGGTTAAGTTAACTTCAGTTGTTTTTTATAAGTTTAGATTACCGATTAATGGGACGTTAGGTTAAGTTAACTTCAGTTGTTTTATATAAGCTTAGGTTACTGATTAATGGGACGTTAGGTTTAGTTAAGTTTAGTTTTTTATATAAGCTTGGGTTACTGAGTAATGGGACGTTAGGTTACGTTAAGTTTAGTTTTTTATATAAGATTACGTTACTGATTAATGGGACGTTAGTTTAAGCTAACTTCAGTTGTTTTATATATGTTTAGGTTACCGTTTAATGGACGTTAGGTTAAGTTAACTTCAGTTGTTTTATATAAGTTTATGTTACCGATTAATGGGCGGTTAGGTTAAGTTAACTTCAGTTGTTTTATATATGTTTAGGTTAGTGATTAATGGGAGGTTAGGTTAAGTTAACTTCAGTTGTTTTATATAAGTTTAGGTTAGTGATTAATGGGAGGTTAGGTTAAGTTAACTTCAGTTGTTTTATATAAGTTTAGGTTAGCGATTAATGGGAGGTTAGGTTAAGTTAACTTCAGTTGTTTTATATAAATTTAGGTTAGTGATTAATGGGAGGTTAGGTTAAGTTAACTTCAGTTGTTTTATATAAGTTTAGATTAGTGATTAATGGGACGTTAGGTTAAGTTAACTTCAATTGTTTTATATAAGTTTACGTTAGTGATTAATGGGAGGTTAGGTTAAGTTAACTTCAGTTGTTTTATATAAGTTTAGGTTAGTGATTAATGGGACGATAGGTTAAGTTAACTTCACTTGTTTTATATAAGTTTACGTTATTGATTAATGGGACGTTAGGTTAAGTTTAGTTTTTTATATAAGCTTAGGTTACTGTGTATTGGGACGTTAGGTTAAGTTAAGTTTAGTTTTTTATATAAGTTTACGTTAGTGATTAATGGGACGTTAAGTAAGTTAACTTCAGTTGCTTTATATAAGTTTAGGTTAGTGATTAATGGGACGTTAGGTTAAGTTAAGTTTAGTTTTTTATATAAGTTTTGGTTAGTGATTAATGGGACGTTAGGTTAGGTTAACTTCAGTTGTTTTATATAAGTTTAGGTTACTGATTAATGGGGCGTTAGGTTAAGTTAACTTCAGTTGTTTTATATAAGCTTAGGTTACTGATTAATGGGACGTTAGGTTAAGTTAACTTTAGTTTTTATATAAGCTTAGGTTACTGAGTAATGGGACGTTAGGTTAAGTTAAGTTTAGTTTTTTATATATAAGCTTAGGTTACTGATTAATGGGACGTTAGGTTAAGTTAACTTCAGTTTTTTATATAAGTTTATGTTACCGATTAATGGGAGGTTAGGTTAAGTTAACTTCAGTTCTTTTATATAAGTTTATGTTACTGATTAATGGGACGTTAGGTTAAGTTAACTTCAGTTGTTTTATATAAGTTTAGATTACCGATTAGTGGGACGTTAAGTTAAGTTAACTTCAGTTTTTTATATAGGTTTAGGTTACTGATTAATGGGACGTTAGGTTAAGCTAACTTCAGTTGTTTCATATAAGTTTAGGTTACCGATTAATGGGACGTTATGTTAAGTTAACTTCAGTTGTTTTATATAAGTTTAGGTTACCGATTAAAGGGGAGGTTAGGTTAAGTTAAGTTCAGTTGTTTTATATAAGTCTAGGTTACCGATTAATGGGAGTTTAGGTCAAGTTAGATTCAGTTGTTTTATATTAGTTTAGGTTAGTGATTAATGGGGGGTTAGGTTAAGTTAAATTCATTTGTTTTATAAAAGTTTAGGTTAGTGATTAATGGGAGGTTAGGTTAAGTTAACTTCAGGTGTTTTATATACGTTTAGGTTAGTGATTAATGGGAGGTTAGGTTAAGTTAACTTCTGTTGTTTTAAATAAGTTTAGGTTCCCGATTAATGGGACGTTAGGTTAAGTTAACTTCAGTTGTTTTATATAAGTTTAGGTTAGTGATTAATGAGACGTTAGGTTAAGTTAACTTCAGTTTTATATATAAGCTCATGTTACCGATTAATGGGAGGTTAGGTTAAGTTAACTTCAGTTTCTTATATAAGTTTAGTTTACCGAATAATGGGAGGTTCGGTTAAGTTAACTGCAGTTGTTTTATATAAGTTTATGTTACCGATTAATGGGACGTTAGTTTAAGTTAACTTCATTTGTTTTATATAAGTTAAGGTTACAGGTTATTGGGCGTTAGGTTAAGTTAACTTCAGTTTTCTATATAAGTCTAGGTTACTGATTAATGGGACGTTAGGTTAAGCTAACTTCAGTTGTTTATAAAAATTTAGGTTACCCATTAATGGTCCGTTAGGTTAAGTTAACTTCAGTTGTTTTATATAAGTTTAGGTTAGTGATTAATGGGAGGTTAGGTTAAGTTAACTTCAGTTGTTTTATATAAGTTTATGTTACCGATTAATGGGACGTTAGGTTAAGTTAACTTCAGTTGTTTTATATAAGTTTAGGTTAGTGATTAATGGGACGTTAGGTTAAGTTAACTTCAGTTGTTTTATATAAGTTTAGTTTAGTGATTAATGGGAGGTTAGGCTAAGTTAACTTCAGTTGTTTTATATAAGTTTAGGTTAGTGATTAATGGGAGGTTAGGTTAAGTTAACTTCAGTTGTTTTATATAAGTTTAAGTTAGTGATTAATGGGAGGTTATGTTAAGTTAAGTTTAGTTTTTTATATATAAGCTTAGGTTACTGATTAATGGGACCTTAGGTTAAGTTAACTTTAGTTGTTTGATATAAGTTTAGGTTAGTGATTAATGGGACGTTAGTTTAAGTTAACTTCAGTTTTTTATATAAGCTCATGTTACCGATTAATGGGAGGTTAGGTTAAGTTAACTTCAGTTTTTTATATAAGTTTAGTTTACCGAATAATGGGAGGTTAGGTTAAGTTAATTTCAGTTTTTTATATAAGTTTATGTTACCGATTAATGGGAGGTTAGGTTAAGTTAACTTCAGTTGTTTTATATAAGTTTATGTTACCGATTAATGTGACGTTAGGTTAAGTTAACTTCAGTTGTTTTTTATAAGTTTAGATTACCGATTAATGGGACGTTAGGTTAAGTTAACTTCAGTTGTTTTATATAAGCTTAGGTTACTGATTAATGGGACGTTAGGTTTAGTTAAGTTTAGTTTTTTATATAAGCTTGGGTTACTGAGTAATGGGACGTTAGGTTACGTTAAGTTTAGTTTTTTATATAAGATTACGTTACTGATTAATGGGACGTTAGTTTAAGCTAACTTCAGTTGTTTTATATATGTTTAGGTTACCGTTTAATGGACGTTAGGTTAAGTTAACTTCAGTTGTTTTATATAAGTTTATGTTACCGATTAATGGGCGGTTAGGTTAAGTTAACTTCAGTTGTTTTATATATGTTTAGGTTAGTGATTAATGGGAGGTTAGGTTAAGTTAACTTCAGTTGTTTTATATAAGTTTAGGTTAGTGATTAATGGGAGGTTAGGTTAAGTTAACTTCAGTTGTTTTATATAAGTTTAGGTTAGCGATTAATGGGAGGTTAGGTTAAGTTAACTTCAGTTGTTTTATATAAATTTAGGTTAGTGATTAATGGGAGGTTAGGTTAAGTTAACTTCAGTTGTTTTATATAAGTTTAGATTAGTGATTAATGGGACGTTAGGTTAAGTTAACTTCAATTGTTTTATATAAGTTTACGTTAGTGATTAATGGGAGGTTAGGTTAAGTTAACTTCAGTTGTTTTATATAAGTTTAGGTTAGTGATTAATGGGACGATAGGTTAAGTTAACTTCACTTGTTTTATATAAGTTTACGTTATTGATTAATGGGAGGTTAGGTTAAGTTAGCTTCAGTTGTTTTATATAAGTTTAGGTTAGTGATTAATGGGAGGTTAGGTTAAGTTAACTTCAGTTGTTTTATATATGTTTACGTTAGTGATTAATGGGAGGTTAGGTTAAGTTAACTTCCATTGTTTTATATAAGTTTACGTTAGTGATTAATGGGAAGTTAGGTTAAGTTAGCTTCAGTTGTTTTTATATAAGTTTACGCTAGTGATTAACGGGACGTTAGGTTAAGTCAACTTCAGATGTTTTATATAAGTTTACGTTAGTGATTAATGGGACGTTAGGTTAAGTTAACTTCAGTTGTTTTATATAAGTTTAGGTTAGTGATTAATGGGACGTTAGGTTAAGTTAACTTCACTTGTTTTATATAAGTTTACGTTAGTGATTAATGGGAGGTTAGGTTAAGTTAACTTCAGTTGTTTTATACAAGTTTAGGTTAGTGATTAATGGGAGGTTGGGGTAAGTTAACTTCAGTTGTTTTATATAAGTTTAGGTTAGTGATTAATGATACGTTAGGTTAAGTTAACTTCAGTTGTTTTATATAAGTTTAGCTCTCCGATTAATGGGAGGTTAGGTTAAGTTAACTTCTGTTGTTTTAAATAAGTTTAGGTTCCCGATTAATGGGACGTTAGGTTAAGTTAACTTCAGTTGTTTTATATAGGTTTAGGTTAGTGATTAATGGGAGGTTAGGTTAAGTTAACTTCAGGTGTTTTATATACGTTTAGGTTAGTGATTAATGGGAGGTTAGGTTAAGTTAACTTCTGTTGTTTTAAATAAGTTTAGGTTCCCGATTAATGGGACGTTAGGTTAAGTTAACTTCAGTTGTTTTATATAAGTTTAGGTTAGTGATTAATGGGAGGTTAGGTTAAGTTAACTTCAGGTGTTTTATATACGTTTAGGTTAGTGATTAATGGGAGGTTAGGTTAAGTTAACTTCAGTTGTTTTTTATACGTTTAGGTTACCGATTAATGGGAGGTTAGGTTAAGTTAACTTCAGTTGTTTTATATAAGTTTAGGTTAGTGATTAATGGGAGGTTAGGTTAAGTTAACTTCAGTTGTTTTATATAAGTTTAGGATAGTGATTAATGGGAGGTTAGGTTAAGTTAACTTCAGTTGTTTTATATAAGTTTAGGTTAGTGATTAATGGGAGGTTAGGTTAAGTTAACTTCAGTTGTTTATATAAGTTTAGGTTAGTGATTAATGGGACGTTAGGTTAAGTTAACTTCAGTTGTTTTATATAAGTTTAGGTTACCGATTAAAGGGGAGGTTAGGTTAAGTTAAGTTCAGTTGTTTTATATAAGTCTAGGTTACCGATTAATGGGAGTTTAGGTCAAGTTAGATTCAGTTGTTTTATATTAGTTTAGGTTAGTGATTAATGGGGGGTTAGGTTAAGTTAAATTAATTTGTTTTATAAAAGTTTAGGTTAGTGATTAATGGGAGGTTAAGTTAAGTTAACTTCAGTTGTTTTATATAAGTTTAGGTTAGTGATTAATGGGAGGTTAGGTTAAGTTAACTTCAGTTGTTTTATATAAGTTTAGGTAAGCGATTAATGGGAGATTATGTTAAGTTTACTTCAGTTGTTTATATAAGTTTAGGTTACCTATTATAGGGGTTAGGTTAAGTTAACTTCAGTTGTTTTATATAAGTTTAGGTTAGTGATTAATGCGAGGTTAGGTTAAGTTAACTTCAGTTGTTTTATATAAGTTTAGGTTAGTGATTAATGGGAGGTTAGGTTAAGTTAACTTCGGTTGTTTTATATAAGTTTAGGTTAGTGATTAATGGGAGGTTAAGTTAAGTTAACTTCAGTTGTTTTATATAAGTTTAGGTTAATGATTAATGGGAGGTTAGGTTAAGTTTACTTCAGTTGTTTTATATAAGTTAAGTTAGTGAAAAATGGGAGGTTAGGTTAAGTTAACTTCAGTTGTTTTATATACGTTTAGGTTAGTGATTAATGGGAGGTTAGGTTAAGTTAACTTCAGTTGTTTTATACAAGTTTACGATAGTGATTAATGGGAGGTTAGGTTAAGTTAACTTCAGTTGTTTTATATAAGTTTAGGTTACCGATTAATGGGAGTTTAGGTCAAGTTAACTTCAGTTTTTTTATATAAGTTTAGGTTAGTGATTAATGGGACGTTAGGTTAAGTTAACTTCAGTTGTTTTATATAAGTTTAGGTTAGTGATTAATGGGACGTTAGGTTAAGTTAACTTCATTTGTTTTATATAAGTTTACGTTAGTGATTAATGGGAGGTTAGGTTAAGTTAACTTCAGTTGTTTTATATAAGTTTGGGTTAGTGATTAATGGGACGATAGGTTAAGTTAACTTCACTTGTTTTATATAAGTTTACGTTAGTGATTAATGGGAGCTTAGGTTAAGTTAGCTTCAGTTGTTTTATATAAGTTTAGGTTAGTGATTAATGGGAGGTTAGGTTAAGTTAACTTCAATTGTTTTATATATGTTTACGTTAGTGATTAATGGGAGGTTAGGTTAAGTTAACTTCAGTTGTTTTATATAAGTTAACGTTAGTGATTAATGGGCGGTTAGGTTAAGTTACCTTCCATTGTTTTATATAAGTTTACGTTAGTGAATAATGGGACGTTAGGTTAAGTTAACTTCAGTTGTTTTATATAAGTTTAAGTTAGTGATTAATGGGAGGTTATGTTAAGTTAAGTTTAGTTTTTTATATATAAGCTTAGGTTACTGATTAATGGGACCTTAGGTTAAGTTAACTTTAGTTGTTTGATATAAGTTTAGGTTACTGATTAATGGGACGTTAGTTTAAGTTAACTTCAGTTTTTTATATAAGCTCATGTTACCGATTAATGGGAGGTTAGGTTAAGTTAACTTCAGTTTTTTATATAAGTTTAGTTTACCGAATAATGGGAGGTTAGGTTAAGTTAATTTCAGTTTTTTATATAAGTTTATGTTACCGATTAATGGGAGGTTAGGTTAAGATAACTTCAGTTGTTTTATATAAGTTTATGTTACCGATTAATGTGACGTTAGGTTAAGTTAACTTCAGTTGTTTTATATAAGTTTAGATTACCGATTAATGGGACGTTAGGTTAAGTTAACTTCAGTTGTTTTATATAAGCTTAGGTTACTGATTAATGGGACGTTAGGTTTAGTTAAGTTTAGTTTTTTATATAAGCTTGGGTTACTGAGTAATGGGACGTTAGGTTACGTTAAGTTTAGTTTTATATATAAGATTACGTTACTGATTAATGGGACGTTAGTTTAAGCTAACTTCAGTTGTTTTATATATGTTTAGTTTACCGTTTAATGGACGTTAGGTTAAGTTAACTTCAGTTGTTTTATATAAGTTTATGTTACCGATTAATGGGAGGTTAGGTTAAGTTAACTTCAGTTGTTTTATATATGTTTAGGTTAGTGATTAATGGGAGGTTAGGTTAAGTTAACTTCAGTTGTTTTATATAAGTTTAGGTTAGTGATTAATGGGAGGTTAGGTTAAGTTAACTTCAGTTGTTTTATATAAGTTTAGGTTAGCGATTAATGGGAGGTTAGGTTAAGTTAACTTCAGTTGTTTTATATAAATTTAGGTTAGTGATTAATGGGAGGTTAGGTTAAGTTAACTTCAGTTGTTTTATATAAGTTTAGATTAGTGATTAATGGGACGTTAGGTTAAGTTAACTTCATTTGTTTTATATAAGTTTACGTTAGTGATTAATGGGAGGTTAGGTTAAGTTAACTTCAGTTGTTTTATATAAGTTTAGGTTAGTGATTAATGGGACGATAGGTTAAGTTAACTTCACTTGTTTTATATAAGTTTACGTTATTGATTAATGGGAGGTTAGGTTAAGTTAGCTTCAGTTGTTTTATATAAGTTTAGGTTAGTGATTAATGGGAGGTTAGGTTAAGTTAACTTCAGTTGTTTTATATATGTTTACGTTAGTGATTAATGGGAGGTTAGGTTAAGTTACCTTCCATTGTTTTATATAAGTTTACGTTAGTGATTAATGGGAAGTTAGGTTAAGTTAGCTTCAGTTGTTTTATATAAGTTTACGCTAGTGATTAACGGGACGTTAGGTTAAGTCAACTTCAGATGTTTTATATAACTTTACGTTAGTGATTAATGGGACGTTAGGTTAAGTTAACTTCAGTTGTTTTATATAAGTTTAGGTTAGTGATTAATGGGACGTTAGGTTAAGTTAACTTCACTTGTTTTATATAAGTTTACGTTAGTGATTAATGGGAGGTTAGGTTAAGTTAACTTCAGTTGTTTTATACAAGTTTAGGTTAGTGATTAATGGGAGGTTGGGGTAAGTTAACTTCAGTTGTTTTATATAAGTTTAGGTTAGTGATTAATGATACGTTAGGTTAAGTTAACTTCAGTTGTTTTATATAAGTTTAGCTCTCCGATTAATGGGAGGTTAGGTTAAGTTAACTTCTGTTGTTTTAAATAAGTTTAGGTTCCCGATTAATGGGGCGTTAGGTTAAGTTAACTTCAGTTGTTTTATATAGGTTTAGGTTAGTGATTAATGGGAGGTTAGGTTAAGTTAACTTTAGGTGTTTTATATACGTTTAGGTTAGTGATTAATGGGAGGTTAAGTTAAGTTAACTTCTGTTGTTTTAAATAAGTTTAGGTTCCCGATTAATGGGACGTTAGGTTAAGTTAACTTCAGTTGTTTTATATAAGTTTAGGTTAGTGATTAATGGGAGGTTAGGTTAAGTTAACTTCAGGTGTTTTATATACGTTTAGGTTAGTGATTAATGGGAGGTTAGGTTAAGTTAACATCAGTTGTTTTTTATACGTTTAGGTTACCGATTAATGGGAGGTTAGGTTAAGTTAACTTCAGTTGTTTTATATAAGTATAGGTTAGTGATTAATGGGAGGTTAGGTTAAGTTAACTTCAGTTGTTTTATATAAGTTTAGGATAGTGATTAATGGGAGGTTAGGTTAAGTTAACTTCAGTTGTTTTATATAAGTTTACGTTAGTGATGAATGGGACGTTAGGTTAAGT
Organism: Deroplatys truncata; assembly: GCA_030765065.1. NCBI lineage: Eukaryota > Metazoa > Arthropoda > Insecta > Mantodea > Mantidae > Deroplatys > Deroplatys truncata. The sequence goes on along the minus strand of JAUKNL010000192.1, from coordinate 3,313 downwards.
TAACTTCAGTTGTTTTATATAAGCTTAGGTTACTGATTAATGGGACGTTAGGTTAAGTTTAGTTTTTTATATAAGCTTAGGTTACTGTGTATTGGGACGTTAGGTTAAGTTAAGTTTAGTTTTTTATATAAGTTTACGTTAGTGATTAATGGGACGTTAAGTAAGTTAACTTCAGTTGCTTTATATAAGTTTAGGTTAGTGATTAATGGGACGTTAGGTTAAGTTAAGTTTAGTTTTTTATATAAGTTTAGGTTAGTGATTAATGGGACGTTAGGTTAGGTTAACTTCAGTTGTTTTATATAAGTTTAGGTTACTGATTAATGGGGCGTTAGGTTAAGTTAACTTCAGTTGTTTTATATAAGCTTAGGTTACTGATTAATGGGACGTTAGGTTAAGTTAACTTTAGTTTTTATATAAGCTTAGGTTACTGAGTAATGGGACGTTAGGTTAAGTTAAGTTTAGTTTTTTATATATAAGCTTAGGTTACTGATTAATGGGACGTTAGGTTAAGTTAACTTCAGTTTTTTATATAAGTTTATGTTACCGATTAATGGGAGGTTAGGTTAAGTTAACTTCAGTTCTTTTATATAAGTTTATGTTACTGATTAATGGGACGTTAGGTTAAGTTAACTTCAGTTGTTTTATATAAGTTTAGATTACCGATTAGTGGGACGTTAAGTTAAGTTAACTTCAGTTTTTTATATAGGTTTAGGTTACTGATTAATGGGACGTTAGGTTAAGCTAACTTCAGTTGTTTCATATAAGTTTAGGTTACCGATTAATGGGACGTTATGTTAAGTTAACTTCAGTTGTTTTATATAAGTTTAGGTTACCGATTAAAGGGGAGGTTAGGTTAAGTTAAGTTCAGTTGTTTTATATAAGTCTAGGTTACCGATTAATGGGAGTTTAGGTCAAGTTAGATTCAGTTGTTTTATATTAGTTTAGGTTAGTGATTAATGGGGGGTTAGGTTAAGTTAAATTCATTTGTTTTATAAAAGTTTAGGTTAGTGATTAATGGGAGGTTAGGTTAAGTTAACTTCAGGTGTTTTATATACGTTTAGGTTAGTGATTAATGGGAGGTTAGGTTAAGTTAACTTCTGTTGTTTTAAATAAGTTTAGGTTCCCGATTAATGGGACGTTAGGTTAAGTTAACTTCAGTTGTTTTATATAAGTTTAGGTTAGTGATTAATGGGACGTTAGGTTAAGTTAACTTCAGTTGTTTTATATAAGTTTAGTTTAGTGATTAATGGGAGGTTAGGCTAAGTTAACTTCAGTTTTTATATAAGTTTAGCTTACCGATTAATGGGAGGTTACGTTAAGTTAACTTCAGTTTCTTATATAAGTTTAGGTTACCGCTTAATGGGACGTTAGGCTCAGTTAACTTCAGTTGTTTTATATAAGTTTACGTTAGTGATTAATGGGAGGTTAGGTTAAGTTAACTTCAGTTGTTTTATACAAGTTTATGTTAGTGATTAATGGGAGGTTAGGTTAACTTCAGTTGTTTTATATAAGTTTACGTTTAGGATTAATTGGACGTTAGGTTAAGCTAACTTCAGTTTTTTATATAAGTTTAGTTTACCGATTAATGGGAGGTAAGGTTAAGTTAACTTCAGTTGTTTTATATAAGTTTATGTTACCGATTAATGGGATGTTAGGTTAAGTTAACTTCAGTTGTTTTATATAAGTTTAGGTTAGTTATTAATGGGACGTTAGGTTAAGTTCACTTCAGTTTTTTATATAAGTTTAGGTTACTGATTAATGGGACGTTAGGTTAAGGTACCTTCAGTTGTTTATAAAAATTTAGGTTCGGGATTAATGGGCCGTTAGGTTAAGTTAACTTCTGTTGTTTTATATAAGTTTATGTTACCGATTAATGGGAGGTTAGGTTAAGTTAACTTGAGTTGTTTTATATAAGTTTAGGTTAGTGATTAATGGGAGGATAGGTTAAGTTAACTTCAGTTGTTTTATATAAGCTTAGGTTACTGAGTAACGGGACGTTAGGTTAAGTTGAGTTTAGTTTTTTATATATAAGCTTAGGTTACTGAATAATGGGACGTTAGGTTAAGTTAACCTTAGTTGTTTTATATAAGTTTAGGTTAGTGATTAATGGGACATTTGGTTAAGTTAACATCAGTTTTTTTATAAGTTTAGCTTACCGATTAATGGGAGGTTACGTTAAGTTAACTTTAGTTTTTTATATAAGTTTAGGTTACCGCATAATGGGACGTTAGATTAAGTTTACTTCAGTTGTTTTATATAAGTTTAGGTTAGTGATTAATGAGACGTTAGGTTAAGTTAACTTCAGTTTTATATATAAGCTCATGTTACCGATTAATGGGAGGTTAGGTTAAGTTAACTTCAGTTTCTTATATAAGTTTAGTTTACCGAATAATGGGAGGTTCGGTTAAGTTAACTGCAGTTGTTTTATATAAGTTTATGTTACCGATTAATGGGACGTTAGTTTAAGTTAACTTCATTTGTTTTATATAAGTTAAGGTTACAGGTTATTGGGCGTTAGGTTAAGTTAACTTCAGTTTTCTATATAAGTCTAGGTTACTGATTAATGGGACGTTAGGTTAAGCTAACTTCAGTTGTTTATAAAAATTTAGGTTACCCATTAATGGTCCGTTAGGTTAAGTTAACTTCAGTTGTTTTATATAAGTTTAGGTTAGTGATTAATGGGAGGTTAGGTTAAGTTAACTTCAGTTGTTTTATATAAGTTTATGTTACCGATTAATGGGACGTTAGGTTAAGTTAACTTCAGTTGTTTTATATAAGTTTAGGTTAGTGATTAATGGGACGTTAGGTTAAGTTAACTTCAGTTGTTTTATATAAGTTTAGTTTAGTGATTAATGGGAGGTTAGGCTAAGTTAACTTCAGTTGTTTTATATAAGTTTAGGTTAGTGATTAATGGGAGGTTAGGTTAAGTTAACTTCAGTTGTTTTATATAAGTTTAAGTTAGTGATTAATGGGAGGTTATGTTAAGTTAAGTTTAGTTTTTTATATATAAGCTTAGGTTACTGATTAATGGGACCTTAGGTTAAGTTAACTTTAGTTGTTTGATATAAGTTTAGGTTAGTTAGTGATTAATGGGACGTTAGTTTAAGTTAACTCAGTTTTTTATATAAGCTCATGTTACCGATTAATGGGAGGTTAGGTTAAGTTAACTTCAGTTTTTTATATAAGTTTAGTTTACCGAATAATGGGAGGTTAGGTTAAGTTAATTTCAGTTTTTTATATAAGTTTATGTTACCGATTAATGGGAGGTTAGGTTAAGTTAACTTCAGTTGTTTTATTAAGTTTATGTTACCGA